>PVLD010001216.1:149137-214150 GCA_004027595.1 Dinomys branickii | reverse complement strand
TCCATACATCTACAATTCGAAGATATCAATGGATAAAGCAACAACTACTGTTGAGACCATATCACCTTGTCTATAGATTAGTTGTGATTGTACTATTTTCTATGATAATGGGTGTCTGTTTGTCAATATGTTTTTGTACTTTTATGTTTCTAAAATAAAAAAAAAAAAAAAAAAAAAAAAAAAAAAAAAAAAAAAGAAACAGGCATTGACTATGGTTGTCTCACATAATTAACACCTACCTATCCTGCATTCTTACATCCGGTAATCTGAGCAACTTCATCGAAGGTAGCAATATGTAATATAACCACCACTGTTAATTCCTATCATTTTGTTTTGAAATCCTCTATCATTTTTATTGTATTTGCTTTGATGTGTTTTTGTCTATGTTGTTGGTATTTTGCTATTGTTCTTTTTATTATTCTCTTTAATATTAAAAAAAATAAGCAAAAAAACATCCTTTATGATATGAAACTCCCTGCCCCACAAACCCTACACTTTCTGACTGGTCTCTTCTGTTTGCCAGCAGGTTGTCAGGCATGAGCTTAGGGCACAATTTTGACTATGAAAATGTGATGTGAAGTTCACTAATGGGCAATAGAAAGGATTCCTTTTTATCCTGAGGAAACACACAGGAAGAGGTGGATTCATTATTTGTCTGGATGGAAAATTTAGGACTTTGTTTCCTAGAATCACAGTAGCTATCAAGGAGTTCTGAGCAGAACTACACTCAGGAGGAATCTGACCGTGCAGGTGGAGGAGGGGTCAGATGCAAAGAACCTACACATCTTCACCACATGGTTCACAGGCTGAACTAACTAACCTGCCATCTGTGTTACTCCTGGGTTTCTGGTTCTGTGAGATAACACATGCCTTTATCACTGGGGCCACTTTGAGGTTGGAGCTTCCTGTTACAGGGAAGCATTAGATGCTCAGAACCAGAATCTTGTAGTATCAACCTATCGGAAGGGCAACGTTGGCCAACAAAGATCAGTGCTTTTTAACTCTGCCAATTTATGCTTAACATTTCTTAGCTGTCTTGGAGTGTATAGACTTAGAGTCTTCTGTTTATTTCCAACAATTTGGAGTTGTCGGTTGGAGAAGGGTATGTTTCCAAATGAACATAAAAAGGTGGAAATCATTGAATGGAAGTGATCCTTCAAAGAAAGTCATTCTATAAAGAAGTAATTTCTTCCCCTCCAATTAAACAAAACAGACTGGTACCTAGACTATGATCTTTTAAGCAAGTAGAAAGACTTATATTTTCATAGCAATAATCAAGAAATTTTATTGTTGAAATAATTGATCTCATAATTCTGAAGTCCTTTTTATTTATTTGTCAAATTCATTTCTCCAATTAATATATAGAAAAAGTAGTGCTAAGCTAGGTTTTTATATGTATTGTGGAAATGTATTCTGAAATATAGTAGAACTTACATTTGAAAAATCATGTCCACTATAATGTTCAAGTAGTCTAGATTTTTTTTTCTGTAGCAGGAATCACACTCAGGACCTTGTGCTCGCCAGGCAGGTGCTGTGCCACTGAGCTATATCCATGGTCCACTAGACTTTTTTTTTTTTTTAACTCTTTTACTACTTCAAGATTCAATCTTAATTCACAGTAATCTGATGTGATTTTTTTGTTTGTTTTTCTTTTTCAAAGCAGGGTCTTGCTGTAGTTCAGACTTGCTTTGAACTTACTATGTAGCCAAGGCTGGCTTTGAACTCACAGAGATCTTCCTGACTCAGTCTCCCTAGTGCTGGGGTTACAGATGTCTACCACTTTACCCTGCACCTAATGTGTTTTGAATCATTAGTTTGCAAGATTAGAAACTGTGACGGAAGATTGTTATGAACTTTCATAACATGATTAAAGCTTGATTCCAAGACATATTTTTGTTTATATTATGTAGAAGATAAGACACCTTTTGCAAAAATGAGTGAAAACAAGTTTTCTCTACCTCCTAATAGAACAGGACTATATATTTACCCATAGAATATTAAGGATTAACTCCTAGATCCATTATTTCAGAATGAAGATGCTTTATTACCTCAAAATTTTAGAGAGTTCACCTTGTGGCTCGCCTTTAAAAGCTACTTAAATGCTTTCTTCAAAATGGCCTAAATTTTTGAAGGGACATTTTTTGAAAGGTAACCTCCATTTAGATGTAATTAATCCAATTTTAGTAGTACTAAAATTTTGTACATTTCATTGAGAAACAGTGTTTGATTTAACTTATGTCAGTGTTCGCCAACTTTGTTGAAAGAAGTTGAAATGAACTAAGCATTAAGCCAACTGTCTTGATTGGTGTTCGGATTGTTGATAGTGATATAGTGTGCTATGTGGACCCCTGAGAGTTGTGTGATCTTTTTAGGGTATTCCTATGGTAAGACATTTAATGATACTAAGTCTTCTTCCTTGTTTTATTGGGTTAACATTTACACTGATGATGTAATAGTGATTGTGAGTGAAACTGCACTTTAAAATCAATAAAGGTGATCAAAATCAAAGTCATCAGTAGTTATTGCACTGTCTATCATTTGATGTCATGGAGGAAAACCAGTTTCACCTGGAAAGGTCCTTGGTGAAGCAAGAACATTATCGATTGTATCAAATGTCAATGTATCTTTTTAGAGTTCTGTGTGATTAAATGAAAACTTGATAAAACACTGGTTGCATGATGCATACAGTGATGTTGCAAGGGAAATGACAAAAACTATGGTTTGATTTCCCATAGGAATTAAACAAGCCCAAAGGTGATACTGATTCTAAATGAAACCTTCAGTGATATCTTCAGGTGCAAATCACACCTGCATTTTTTAAAACAAGGAAAGGGCAAATCCACCCATTGGAATCCCTCAGCCTTTAGCCACCTGTTTGCTTTTCCTGTTGCCAAAGGTTATTGGGACAGAGCAGAAGCGACAGATTGGCAGGAGACAGTCAGGCTGCTCACAGCCCGAGGCAGTGCAGGCAGCACCGGGGTTCTACCTTCTAAGCCTGCCGGGCTTTGTGCTCTTCAGTCAGCACTGCTGAATGGTCCGAGTGGCTTGAATTGGGTACCTTCGCGGAACATAGGGAAAGAGAGTGAATATTGTCTTCGCAACTGTTCCATTGGCTCCTGTTCACTGAACACAACTGACCTATAGAGAAAAACGCTTTCTCCTGCTTTCAAGGAGAGATCAGATATCCATAAGAACAAAAAATCAGTTAAAAAAAAAAAGCTCAGAAAAATTAAACCAAAAGATCAACAAAAAAAGAACTGTTTTTCAGAAACGCAAAATGGCAGAAGTAGCCACAAGGCCTAAAATTTCTAGAGATATTTTAGACAGAAGGTGGAGTTTTATTAGCCTTTCACTCATACACAGAAGATTGTCTCCTTCACAAGATTGGTTAACTATTTTTTACTAAAACTTAGCTGCCCTTGAGTAATTGTCTCTGTGCAGGTACTTCACCCGTTCAGCTGTCTTCTCCAACTTCTACAGGACAATTTTTATTTTAGGTGAATTTCTAATTCTTGACTTCTCAGATTTAATTATAAGTTCATCTTCCCTTACCCTCTTTATTGTCTTCTCTGGAAGCATAGGCTTTATGCACAGTGTTATAAGTGCTATCTCCCCCTTGTACACCCATTTTTGGCTCCTAGGACTGACCAAGCAACTCATGAGGAGGCAGGAGGCCAGAAAAGCATGCAAAGTCAACATTACATTGGAAGCAAATCCAATATGCTTTCGAGTCACTTACAAACTGAGTTCTGATGGTCTCTAAAAAGTATACTGACCCTAGACCAGATATAGATTAAAAAATAGAGGAGCTTCAGAAAAGGATGGAAGCCAGGAATGTTCATCATAGGAAAGAAATGGAAACCGTAAGACAGACCAAGCAGATCACCAGAAGGATGAAGTTCCCACAGGAAGTACCCACAGCAGAGTGAGCCAGTGTAATCACAGCATGTCAGCTATTGACAACAGGCTTGTGGTTAGTGAGCATGGAAAGAGAGATTTCTTAAAAATAGCAAGGGATCATGAGAAGTCAATCCAGCAGCTGTTGGATGAGGCACAGAAGAAAAACTTAAGACAGACTGGAGTCCATGAAAAAGCAAGAGATAGCCCAAATGATATATGAAAAAACAAAACAAAACTGCTCATGCGTGTCTCAGCAGAAAACTTCCCTGGTAGGGAAAAGAGCTACTTCACAGCTGATTTCTCAGCACAAACCCTCAAGTCAAGGACAGATTAGAGTGAAATATTCCACGCTCTAAAGGAAAACAACTTACAACCCAGATTGATGCACCCCACAAAAGTATCTTTCAAAATTGGTGGAGAAATAAGATACTTCTGTGACAAAGAACACCTGAAGAAATTTATGATGACCAAAGCAACACTCCAGAATATTCTGAAGGAAATTCTAGAAAGAGATAACAAGGACAACAACTCCATGAACCCCAACTCCACCAGGCAAGGCTAATGAACTAGGGGTGGAGGGGGAGTCAATAACAGGAAAATAACATGACAAGGATAAATCAATACATATCAGTTATAACCATCAATGTTAAGGGTCTCAATTCAATCAGAAGACACAGACTCACAGAATGGATAAAGGAGCAAGATCCAGCAATAGACCACTGACAAGAGACACATTTAATTCAAAAAGAGATTCAGAGACTGAAAGTCAAAGGATGGAAAATAATATTCCATATGCCAGGAAGCCATTAAAAAGCAAGTGTAGCTATTCTATTTGCAGACAAAATGAATTTCAAGTCAAGACTACTAAAGAGAGACAAAGAAGGTCACTACATCCTTACAAAGGGAATAATCCAAGAGGGAGTGAAAACTGCACTCTGAACCGCAACGAAATTTCAGTAATACCACAAGAAAGCCATCAAGGAAGAGATAGAATGCAGTGTGAGTTTAGAGGTGAGTACAGAATATGAGCTCAGAAATGGAGGGAGGAGGTCAGTCTATCTACCCCAGAGTGCAGAGGTAAGCTTTGAGCAAGTGGACCAGAGTGGTGAGTATCATGGGAAGGCGAGCACAGAGACAAGGAGCTACCTTGGAGCCAACTGGTGCATGCAGTAGAACAAGGAGAGATGGATTTTTAAACTTATGAACAGGAGAACAGTCAGGGGTGGAGCCCTCCTTTGCAAGACAGTGTTCTAAAATCATGCATTTCAATGTTCGCATTATTTCCATCCAGATCTAAGTACAGTGCTTATGAAAATGGATTCTACTTTAGAGTGAGCAAAATTCAAATTCCCTCCGGTATTAACTATCTGTGTGAACAAGGTTAAATCCTGTAATCTCTCTAACCCTCATTTTCATGACTTTTTTTTTTTTTTTTAGTTTAGAAATAGCACTACTTAGCTACTAGACAGATTGGACACATTAAAATAGATAAATCACAGAGAAAATAAATACAGTGCCTCACACATCTAATCACTAAGGAATTATAATTGTTGTTAATTATTCAATCCATTCAATATTTTTTCAGAGCAGCAGTTAGTTTTTCTTTTCTGTTCCAGGCCCTGGGGCTGGAAAGATGAATGACACTGAAGTCCTCTATCCATCAGAAAGAAGTGAGAAGTTGCCAGAGGTTTCAATCCTGCTCAATTTGCACTTTAACAAAAATAAGTGCAAAGACCCTACCCTGCTGCACTGGGTGAGCAGCTATGGGCTTGAAAGTTTGGAAAACTGAGAATCAGCACCTGTTTCATGCCTGAGCGATCAGTGAGGTTTTGAAGATATGGAAATTGCAGCGGAGAAAAAATCTTCTAGGAAGAATGGACAGTAGGTGCAAAGGTGTCAGAACTGCAGAGGCCCAGCCAAAGGGCGCACGTGGAGCCCAGCCAGCCAGGGTGGTGATGGGGCTGGGGAGTTTCCAGAGGGTCTGCGTTTGTTCCAGCCTGATCCAAGTAGAGACTGTGGAGGGTGTTACCTTCTGTACGAAAATCATGAGGAAAAAGCAGAAGGAGAGAGTGGCTTCCTACAGTTTATTGCAATGGTGAAGGTCACTGGCTTTGCAGACAGCGAGGCTCTGGATTTTTATACCTAGTTCTTACCTTCATGAATTTGGGTAAATTGACTCTTGCAAGCCTCACTTTCCTTATGCATAAAATGACGATCTTTCTGATAGCATCATAAGGGTGACTAAACACTGTTAATGAATGAAGCTGTTATCTCAGCGCTCGGCATGTAACAGATACCTGTACTTTCAATCCTGATTCTCACCGGTTATTTTACTTACAATAATGTTTTTTATTTAAGGATGTTTTTCAAAGTGAAGGTAACGTGCCTGCTGCTGTCACAACTTTTGCTCGGGTAAGTAAAACGCAATAATGTATCAAATTTATAATAAGAAAAGGTTTAGCTTGAACAGCGAACACCAGATTACCAATGATATGGAGATAAAGACAGCTTGGGCTAAAGTTTCACGAATGACAGGTTAGTTTGCCTCCACGGGTATTCCGCTCTTTCCACATCTCCTTGCAGCCTTTTCCATGACTCCAGTCTTACCCACAATATTCCAATTGGTCTTCATCCCTGTGCTATATAAAGTATAGAAAAGGCTTTGTGAGAGAAGTCATAGTGGCATGGGGGGCCCTTTATAATATATTGTCTTTCTCCCTTAAAAACAGCTACTTTTGCCAGGGTTAAAACTATCAGTGTACTCTTTCAAAGGAAATTAGAAGCTGAACGGCTTGAAAGTTATTCTTGAATTAAAATGTCACAGTGACAATATTGCTTCACACTTACTCACTTCTTGCTACTTGCCTTGTACATAGTTATTGTGTAATCTAGGTCTTAACCATATTTTACAGATCTCAAAAGGCAGGGGCTAAAATAGGGCAAACAGTTCATCACAGTTAATAAGTTGCTTCTTCAAATCCAGTTTTTCACTTAAAAAGACAATTAAATTGGGTTATGTAGAATTAAAACTGTAGGCCAGAAAATTTAAAAATTCAATTTTGATGCACATCAATTGATGAACACTGTTGAGCAAACCCTTTAAATGTCTCCAGCCCTTGACCTATACATGTATAAAATGAATAACTATGTTCAAGGGTTCTTAACGATTTTACATATACTTCTAGAATGCTATATCAGTTTTGCACACAGTTATCTTTCAGTTCTCTGTAGATTTTCACTCAAACTGGCATTTTCTGCAGCTTTCTAGGAATTTCCTTGAAAAATTTAGTTTAAAAGGCAACTACAGGATAATGCATTATATCAGCACATGAATGAAAAATAGCTATCACACTTGTTCACACTTCCCAATCTTTTTCAAGGGCAGACATTACTAATCAATCACCAGGTTCATTCATGCCAAGGTTAGATAAGACCTCATTATCCCACTAAGATTCAAGATTTGACACATGAGACAAAATTTATTTTTCAACTTATCTACATAGTGATGAGTTGCTACTTCAGAAGAAAAAGCTCTTCATAAGCACCATGTTAAAATTAAAAGTCTGCAGTTCTGTAGCCAAAACATTTTTCTCCTCTACCTCTTCCCCTCCCCATTCCACACCCCTTTTTTCCCCTCCCTCTTCTCATTTTTTCATCTTCCTCTTCCTTTTTCTTCTTCTTTTCCTTTTTCTGTAAACACTCTCCTTCTCCTCCTGCTCCTCTTTTCTATTTTTTACCTCTTTTTCTGGCAATTTCTTCATTTCTGTCTGTCTATCATAGGCCAAGTCAAGTCCTATGTTCTTCTTGTAATTCTCCTAGAAATCTGTCTCAGCACCAATGTTTTTCTTTCTTTCTTTCTTTCTTTCTTTCTTTCTTTCTTTCTTTCCTTTCTTCTTTCTTTAATCATTTCTTCTTTCTCTCTTTTTTGTTTTTTGCATTAACCATAGGCCTGATTCCTTGGACTTTGATTATATTCAGTTTTGAGCATGATTATACAGTTATAAAAGTTCTTCCTTTGTTCTTTCACTTTTCATTATTCAATAAGTAGTTATAAAATTTTTATACATAAAGCAGTGAGCTAAGAACTGTGAATAAAATATAAGTAATGTAAACACAGACTCTACACTTACTGGAGTTCCTTTTTCACAGAAGATAAGCAACAACTGAATGTTTGATAAATAGGTTAGAAGTGATCAGAGTGAACTGCGTGGGACATAAAGAAAGTCTTCCTAGAAAACATAAATTATATTCTTAGAGATTTGTACCAATTAGAGAAACACAAATAAGAGTTCTCGGGTTTTCATGGAAATAGGGACACGAGGAACTAGGCATGGTGATGCATTCCTTCAAGCCCAGAACTTGAGAGGATGAGGTGATTCCTGTGAGTTCCGGACCAGCCTGGGATAAACAGTGAGTTCAAGACAGATCTGATCTACACAGAGAGACCTTGTCACAGATGTCTAAGGGGAAGTAAGGAGCAATTATGTAGACCCAAATGCAAAAGTAGTGAATCAATAGAGAGAAAATTTAATAAATCTCAGGCACAAAGTGAGAGATGATAAGGGATGACATTGAAGAGCTATGAAGAGGTGTATCAGTAAATAATTTTCAAAGCTACCAAATTCAATTATAGATTTTTTAAATTTATATAACTAATTTGAACTGCCTAAGTTGTGTAATCAAATGAAATGATGTGTAGGCAGACAACAAGAGGTATGGGAACCAAGAGAATCCTGGGATCTTGGTGGCAGGGATCCAGGCCACTTTCTTTGGGGGACAATTATTGCGTTCTCTTAGCTTCACCCCCCCCCTTGGATCCTTTTTAGTGTTCTATTCTGAATCAATTGTTGAAAGACATTGACATCTAGTTTAGATTCCATACACCCTGTTTGGAGAGGCACTGTGACTGACAACCCTAACAGAAGACCGTGACACTACGAAGCAGGAAGAGCACTTTTCCCCAAAATGAACATGTGTGGGAGGAATGCCATGATCAAGTAAAAGTCTAGAGAATGCAGCAAGAGATGGATGTAAAGCACACAGCCAGGAGGCCCAAGGTATCACGGTGCTGTAGACGGGTGCTAAACTGAGGGTAGTGATGTGACCCTCCACAGTTCATGAGGAGAATGAGATGAGCAGGTCTGCGTTAAGAGGAAATAATGGAGACAGGTTAGCGGTGGACCATCTTGGAAACATACTGGCCTACAGGAGAGGTGGTAGAATAGAAATCTGGTAGGAGGAACAGAGAGAAAGAACTTAGTTTAAGAGATAGTAATTGAACAGAATGAAAAGAGCAGTGGAAAAGCTGCATGGATCAGAGCAGCTAGCAAGTGCCCAGGAACGAAGAAGCAGCTCAGCAAATGTCTGTTAATATGACTTAAATACAGAGCTCTGTGGTTTAGAAGGTATTCAGTAAATTTCGACACTTCTGCACCATTCAATATATCACAATACCTGAATTATTCCAACATATTCTTTACTTTTACATCGTTTATAATAATTTACCTTAATGGAACAATTTTATAGTTTTATTGCCTAGTTATAATTATTCTTTATGAAACAGTAATTGTTTCATGTGAAAAAGAATTTTCTCTGCCCCAAAGGTGCTCACGTTTAGAAAGACGCAAGAAGGTAGGAAACTTTGGTAAACAGACATGTGGAAATAGTGCTAAATATTTAAAAGTTGGGTTTACTAATCCTAGCGGCTTTTACAAAACTGAGTTAAGCTTCATTGCTCATCTACAACTGGAACAAATGCAGTCATGAATTTTACCCATTTTGAAAAGTACAAATTATTTTCTAAGCGTATGGAATTTGATGTAATAAAGTAGAAGACAGAGATGATAATAAGGTTTGATACAGTGAAAGAAAGGAGTTACATCATTTTAATTGTTAACCTTGTACAATGGTGCCCAGATTTCACATAATTGTATTTATTTTTTGGAACAAAATAAAATGTCAAGGCAAAATATCACCAAAATTTCCAAAGCAAAGCAAAAAGAGAAATATTCCCCCAGAAGGGTTGCTGCAGGATACCACCCCGTGTAGAGAGCTGGGAGGGACTGATGAAAATCTGTAGTTATCGCCCTGTGCACCACTGGCACAAGAAAGGGACATGAGAAAGCAGAGCCAGAGCTCTAGAGAGCTAGAACTGAAATATAAATTAAATGTAGTCATGCAGTGTGCTACCAGCTATGTTCCTGTGCAGCTCGAAACCCATTGCGATGTAAACACAGAGGCAGAATGTTCCGTCTGCAAGAAGTTGACCCCAGAGGAGAAAATAAAATCTATTTCCACAGCTGAAGCTGACCCTTGAATAGGGAAATATGACTGTAGGGGCAGAGTGGGCAAAGTGCTGTTTGAAAGAACATTGTGGGTCAGTCTTCTTGTAAATCTCCCCTCCCCTCCCCTCCCCTCCCCTCCCCTCCCCTCTCCTCTCCTCTCCTCTTGAGTTTTCTGAACAATAAGAAGATACAAAATTCAAATTTACAAAAGTAATTTTAAAAGAGAGGATTTATAATGGATTGAAACCAAGCAGCCCAGTAGTGAGTTTAAGGATGCACCACGTTGCAAAGCACCACAGCAATTATTCAGATGAAGAAAACACAGTTCTTCACTTACAACACCTAACTGGATTCTAACAATTCCATGTGTCCTGTGTACTCATGGAAATAATAACTTGTAAATACTAAGCACTACAGAACTAAAACAATGATCTCCTTCCTGTGCAGAAAGTTTTAAGACACCTTAATAGAGAAAACAGCTGCTATTCAGACTTTTAGCTTCCTTAACTTCAGTCTTACCTATTGGCTATCAAGATGGTTGTGACTGTTACTTATGATGCTTTTATGAATCAGGCCCTCTAGCCCTTTTGTATCAATTTATTGATTTCGTTTTAACAAATCTATAAAATAGGGTCTATTAGTGATTTCATTTTATAGAACCACTGTGGTAAATTGAGGTACAACTTGCCCAAAGTAACATAGCTATTAAATGGATAGCCTGGATTTATAAACCAGAATTTGATTCAGCTGTCTGAATGCTAAAATTTTACTCTTTTTTATGATGACACAAGACAATACCTCTCCACTTGTTTTATAAAGAATGGTTCTAGCATATTCCAGCAAAGGCAATTGTCTCAAAATAGAAAATAGAAAATAGAGGTCATTCTAACGAAAGTGCATGAGGTTTGCAAAATGTATTTGTAGGTATTGATGCTTCATGACTCCCTGGCATAAGATCTCCGTCACTTTTTCTCTGATCCCATTTGGAGGGATCCTAAAACTACCCAGAAATTAGTTTGAAAAATTGCCCCTTGGATTTAAGAAACAGTTTAAGAAATGTTCACTCTAGGGAAGCTGAGTTTGTTACTCATTCAGTAAACATTTACTTTCCACTCTGTAACTCTGTTTTTTGATGATAAAAACACAAATTATATATGTTATCTGAAGGTCCACTAATAGAAAAATGTCCTAAATTTTCTGATAAATTCTGTTATATTTTAAGATATAGGTGTGTTTGTAAATTAAAAAACTGAATGTTTCATTAGCACTGATTAGCTAAATGAGCCCACTCATTACTCTCTAAATCCTGCTTATCTATACAGGAGAGAAAAACAATATAAACAAAATGTAAACCCTGATAGCAATGCAAACTTACTAAAACAGTAGTCTCATGGGAAAGAAAATAGCCATGAAAAACATAGGTACTTTGAAAGAAGGACAGAAAATGGAAAATGTGATTAACTCTGTATAAGTATTTGCCATATTAAATGGAGGGTACATTAATCAATCTCACTGTTAACTTTGATATCTTTTAAAAACTATTACAGTATTCTTTTTACTCATATATATGTATGTGTACAATGTGATTCTCAGACATATTCACATAGTGAAATGATTATCAGAGCCCAGCCTAGGGTTATATCCCTCATTGCACATGGCTAACTTCTCTTTTCTTTTTCTTTCAGCATTTTGCTTTTCTTTATACTTTACCATGCTTTGAGAGGGCTTTCATATTTTTGCCTCACCTCATCTGTCTTCTTAGAGAAAGCGTTCTGTTATTGTTTTTTGCTCAATTTTCAATTATGTCATTTCTTGTTGTTGAATTCTTTATGTGTTTTGGATACTAGTCTTGTATCAGATACACGTTTACAGAAAATTTTCTCCATGTCTATTATTGTCTTTTAGTTAGTCTAACAGTATCTTACACTGAGAAAATTTTATGCTTACTCATATCCTTTTAGGTACTTCTAGTTTTTCACCTAAAACCTCACTGCCAGGCCAAGTTCAATTAGACTTTCTCTTGTTAGCTTAAGATATTTTTTAGTCTTACATTTCATATTTAGGTATAAATCCATTTTAATTTATTTTTTGAAAAAATTAAGATGAATGTTATGGCTGATACATTTGTGTCAACTTGGGGAGTCTAGAGGTTTGGCTGATTGATTCAGCAGGAAGCTAGGGTGCTTACTTTGTATACAGCCTGAGGCTGTGGAAGAGGAGGGCATGGACCTTGTGTGAGTGCTACACGCCCCCTGGGTGGGGGTAGGCTGTTCACAATGTAAGGGAGAAAAAGAGGCTGCTTGCAACCATTCCTCCCTTTTTGCTGGTTGTTTTGCTGTGCTCTGCTGCCACGAACAGTTTCCCCTCTGCCATGTGCCACTCTGCCTCTGAGCCAGCCAAGTATGGACTGAGACCTCCACAAACTGTAAGCTAAATAAACCTTTCCTTTCTTCATTTGGTTGTTGGGTATTTGGTCTCAGCAATGAGAAAAAGTAACCAAGACAATGAATTTCTAGTTTTGGTGAGGAAGAAGCAGAACAAAGGCCTGAGGTGTCTTGTTCTTTAAAAGACTTTTTGTTCATCTCAGATGCCCATTTCTGGATTGGGTCTTTGAATTTGGACCGATACATGTTTTTTAATTCTTTGTATGTTCTAGATAGAAGACCTTTTTTTGCATGTCTGTATATGGGTCCATACATCTACAATTCGAAGATGTCAATGGATAAAACAACAACTACTGTTGAGACCATATCACCTTGTCTATAGATTAGTTGTGATTGTACTATTTTCTATGATAATTGGTGTCTGTTTGTCAATATGTTTTTGTACTTTTATGTTTCTAAAATTAAAAAAAAATAATAAAAATAAAAGACTTTTTGTTGAAAAAAATCATTTTGCATTGAATAGTTTTTGTTCTTTTGTCAAAATTTAATGAGCCATCTTCGTTTAGGTCTATTTCTAAGTTCTCTATTTCATTACCTATTGATTTCCCATATATTCTTTCATAAACATCAAACTGCCTTGATTAAGGAAACATGTTTCTTTCTAAATTTAGGTAGTGCCAATCATCTGACTTGTTTTTTATTAGTTCATTTAACTCTGAGGCAGGCTAACTTTATCTATGAAAAAGCTTATTTAGCTCACTCTTTTGCATCCAAAAACCTAAACAATGTTTCATATCTTTTTTTTTTTTTTTTTTTTGGTACCAAGAATCAAACTCAGACCTTGCACTTCCCAGGCAGCTAGCTGCTTGTGCTGCTGGACTATACCCAGGCTCTCATTTGCTGTTGTAAGCGCTTCCTTTGGTCCTGTTACCGCGTAGTAATGCAAAGTTGGGAGCAAAGCCAGTGGAGAGAGCACACGTCCAAACAGGGAGCCAGAACACGAACACCTGTCTCTAGTCCACCCAAGGAGCTGCCATTACGCTCCACCTCTTTAAAACGTGCCCCACCCTTTGCTGCCAATCTGAAGACCAAGCTTCTAACACAAAATAACGGAGGATGCACAGCACCCAAAACAATGAAATTGTTTTTAGTATTGCATTAACTATTCTGGCCGTTCCTATAAACTTCAGAACCAGTTTGTCTATGTGCACAAACTAACTTGCTATGATTTACTTAGCATTACAATATGTACATTGAATTACATTGGACCTATGGATTCAGTCAGGGAGGTCTAAGATCTTAACAGTTTTGAGTCTTCTGATCCATAAATAGGGAATACTGCATATATTTACATTATCTTTGATTTCTATTGTCAGTTTTGTAATTGTCCTCATATATACCTTGCCTGTATTTTCCTAGATTTCTTCCTAATTATGTAATTATTAGATCTTATTTAATTGTATAATTTTTAAAATTTCAAATGCAAGTTATTCATTTCTGTTGTAGCAAAAAAATGATCTTTCCTATACTAGTCTTTTATCCTTCAGTGTTGCTATAATTTGTCAATTTGTTTGAGGTTTTCTACATAGATGATCATATTGTCCTTAAACAATCTTACATTCTTATGTCTGGTGGACTGAACAACTTCGTTGAAGATAACAGTATGTAATGTAGCAACCATTGTTAATGCCTATCATTTTGTTTTGAGGTCATGTATTGTTTTTGTGGTTTTGGTGTTGTTTTGATTTTGTCTTCGTTGTTCTTTTGTTACTTTTTAAATTTTTATAATAAAAAATAAACAAAAGAAAAAAGAAAGACAGCTTCATTTGTTCTTTCTTAACCTGTATGCCTTCTTTCAACACAATATTTTAGCTAGAATTTACCAGTGTAATGCAAATAGCACAGATAAAACGTTCAGTTTCTCTCATATATGTTTACAGCTCCAGCCTTTTTATAGATGTTCCTTATGAAGTTGAGTGATTTCTCCTGTAGTTTTACTTTTAACATGCATAGATTTGTGTGTGTGTGAGTGAATTGGTGTTGGACTTTGTTAAATGCTTTTTCTGCATCTATTGGTATTAATTATACGACTTTTCTTCCTTAGTGAGTTGATAGAACGGATTGCATTAATTGGTTTTTAAATACTGAATCAGGTTTTCCTACCTGAAGTAAATTGTACTTGGCTGTCCCAAACAAAACCCAAAAACACAGCAAGTGAAAGCGTTATCTGGAATGGAGTAGGTACTGTATTATTTTTTTGTAAGATTCTAAAAAGGAAAAATGTAATTTGTAACAATAGAAAGTAGATTAGTGTTTGCTTAGTTCCAAAATTTGAGAGATCTGCAGAAAAGGCTCTCCCTACTGAGGTTAGCAAATAGTTTTTCTATAATTAATGGAAACTATACATTTCAATTCTGGACTTTTTTTGTTTGAAAATTATTCTTTTCTGTAGTTAATTAAAATATAATATTAAAAGTCAAGAAACATTATATAGCTATTAAGTACATAAAGTTATTTTCAAATATAATAGGATTTAGGAAAATGCGATGATATTTTGGGTTTCTGGAGAAGATAACTGATATAACAGCTATGGACAGTATCTGGTAAAATTTGAATGTACTTATGCTGATTAGCCCCATGCCAACAGTTACATGTCACCAGACTACCTGAGTTTAAATCTTACTCATTATGAGTTTTTGCTTTATATCTTCTTTTCCTTCTCTTTTCTTTCTTGTTTTATTTTGTTTTGTTTATGGTACTGGGAATTGAATCCAGGGCCTTCACATTGAGCTACATCACCAGCATTTTTTTTTTTTTTTTTGGAAACAGGGTCTCACTTAAGCTGTAAATTTACCAGATTGGAGTCAAATTTGTAATTCTCTCCTGTCTCAGCCTCCCAGAATACTGGAGTTACACGTGTAAGATATACTGCCATTAATTCCCCTCAAAATACTGTCCTTTCTTAAAACATGCTTATTCCATCATTCTCACTGCTCTGTGGAGCAATTTTGGAGGTCCTCTTTGGTGTCTTCAGTTGCCCTGTTACGGCTGCCTTGACGTCCTAAATCGAATCAAATCCTTTACATTTCCTGGTCATTTTGACTTAGGGAAAAAGCCACAAGTTGTGTGGTGCCAGAACTGATGAATAAAGTGAACAAAGACACACCTTTATGCTTTACTAGAAAGAAACTGCTGTAACGATTTTTAATTGATTCAGGACATCAAGGCTGCCATGTGAAAGGACTTCCAGAATTGTTTCAGAAAATGCTAAGTATGAAATGCTACATGGGTTCAAAGTGAAGGGGACTGTTTTGAAGGACATTGGTAGTAATGTATCTTATACTTAGTATTTTTATTTAAACATACACTGTACTTTTAAATAAGCTGCTGTACATCTAAACTGCTAAAATAATTTCTCTATCAATTTGGGAAGGTCAAAGGCTATCCCAATTTTTTAAGTACTTTGCTTTGCTTAGTTAAATAATGCCTGAAGCAAATAAAATAATGTTAAATTTTGTAAAGTATGTATGGCATCGCAAATATTAGTGTCTTGATTACTTTTCTCACGTTGCTGAGACAAAATACCCAACACCCAAAGTTAAGGAAGGAAAGGTTTATTTAGCTTACAGTTTGTGGAGGTTTCAGTCCATACCTGGCTGGTTCTGAGGCAGGGTGGTACATGGCAGAGGGCAAACGTTCACGGCAGCAGAGCACAGCAAAAACAACCAGCAAAAGGGAGGAATGGCTGCAAGCAGCCTTTTTCTACCTCCCTTACATTGTAAACAGGTTCCCCTCCCCAGGGCGTGTGTAGCACTCACACAAGGTCCACGCCCTTCTCTTCCACAGGCTCAGGATGCATACAAAGTAAGCACCCTGGCTTCTTGCTGAGTCACTCAGCCAAACCTCTAGACTCTCCAAGTTGACACAATGTATTAACCATAATCTACACTACTAAAATATTTTCTCTATCAATTGGGGAAGGTCACAAGGAGATCCCAATTTTTAAAATACTTTGCTTTGCTTATTTAAATAATACCTGAAGTAAATAAAATAATGTGAAATTTTGTAAAGTATGTATGGCATCTCAAATATTAGTTGTGAGCAGTTTAATATAGCTTAACATTACTTCCTATAGTCCTACTTTTATACCATGACTTTAAACATAAAAATAAGTAATCAAGGGATAGGCAAACTTCTTATTTTTTTATTATACTAGGCTTAAATCACTTGCTTATTTCCTCCCTCTTTTATGGCTTATTTTTACTGTTCACCCCTAAAATATGAGACATTTTCAACATAGGTTTAAACTGTATTCTCACTAATAGATTTGCTTCACATATATGTACACATATCCTAGTAGCTTTATGAGGTGTGCACAGTAAACTGAGCTTACGTTATTTAGCATTAAAGTATGTTACCCTTTAGTCATGTTTAACAACATTTTCTGAACTAAGATTTCGCCTACATTTTTTTTTGTACACTTGATTGTGTAATTACTTTCTAGGTTAGCCAGGTATACGACTGAGTAGTTTAGACTCCAGGATGAGATAATTTGCATTTTTATGAATTTAAATGTTGACTTTGTTCATTATTTCCATTCTCATCAAATTTCCATATATTTTTATTCTGGTTCTAGTGCTCTAGTTTCCATTATTGGTATAACATTTTGAAAAAGCATTTTATCATTGCGTTATAAATCATTTCTGTAGTTTTTTCCAGAAATCAATGTCCAAAATCATGTAATTTCAATATTTTACTTAAAGGTACATGGAGTTGTCCGGCTGAATGATCTGTGAATTAAAAGAGAAAAATGAAAGGTGCTCAGTGAGGAAGAATTACAAGGATGGAGCTAACAAAGTAAGTGCTCAGGAAAAAGGGTTCTGTAGTATCAACCCTTTCACGATGCTGTTTGAGAACATTTAAATCCATCCCTGAAATATCCGGTGGACATATAAGAAGTAAAAACAAGTATTTGTTGGAAAGATAGAACATAAAAATGTTTGTAGTAATTTGTCATCACCAGGAAATTATTTAAAGTACTTTTAACCCAAAAAGTAAGATGATTCTTTTCTCAGTGACTTTGCAGATGATGTTTATAATTATGAAGCTCTACGTTCAAATATTTATGTTTATTTCATTTGGACAATTTTATTAAAATTTAAATCATCGAGAAAGCAAGGAATTAAGAACAGTAAGTACATTTTAGGGTGATGGCATAGCTGGCAGGTGGGATCAATCTAGTTCCTGAAACTAGGTAGTTGTTAAAATGATTACAACATTAATAGTGGGTCCGCAGACCGGAAATAACCTTCGTGTAAATATACAGATATAACTTGCTTTATCAAATTATCACATCCTATAACCAATTATAACTGTGCAATACATGGTTAAATATATGGGTTTATAATATGGATTTCTGGGTACTAGCTTTCCCAGACGTAAGTTCTAGGATGTGTTACTGCACTTGTGTGTTCCTCAATATTTTCATCTCCTAAGGGGAAAAGAGTTTTTTTTTTCTCCTAAAGATAAAAGAATGAAAGCATCTTAATGAACACATATACATTTAGAAAATAACAAAAAAACAACACAAGCGAGTTCTTACTTCCATAGATTTGGTGTAGGAATTAGTAAATTAATCTATGTAAAGCGATATAGTAAACTAGTGCATAGCAATAGTTGCTAAATAAATATTACTTTCTATTATTTCTTTTTTTAGTAATAAACACATAATTTACACTCAAAAATTTTATCTGGGCACACTTAAAGAGGAGGTAAATCCAGAAATTTAAAACTGTAAACCTAGAATCATTCTATTATAAACACTTCCCTACACTCATTTTACAATTTATGGCACAATTATGGTCCAACATCTCACAGCTAAATAGGTTGTCTGTGACAGGGCCAGGGTAAAACACTTACAATGTTAGGACAGACTCCTTAACTTGTACGATCCTCTGTCCCCACCAAGGTCTGCTTCCGAAGTCTTGGGAGACTGTAAATACTGATTCATTTAAAATCTGAATCTGATTCTGCATGTTGAACTGTAATCTATCAGCTACAGTTTATAAAATAAGCAGATGGCTTTTCTAAGCTCGTATATTGTTAGTCTTTGTTTATTTCCTTGCTTTCCTTCTTTGCTTACTTTCGTTGTTTCGAAAGTAATATACACTCATTACAGAAAAATACAGAAAGGCTATCAAAAAGAAGAAATGACATTACCGATGTTGACAGTATCACTCAGCCCAAGGCGAATTCCTTTCAACATTTGGGAATGCGTCTTTCCAGCACTGCCAGGCTGTGACTTTGCCTTCCAGCCTACACTAATTTGGCTATAGCCACTTGCTGATCCCGAAAACATGGTGATCTTTTTCTTGACTTGCTTTTTGTTTTGAAAACAGCATGGAAGTTTCAACTACACAATTCAAAAGGGTCAGAAATATATAGAAAAAATACTTTAATGAGAATATCTACCCTTCTTCAATTGTAGTTCATTACTGCAACCCATGAGGTAATTTGCTTAAAAATTATATAAATGATCTAGGAAGCAAAATATAAATCATAAATTTTTTATTAAATATGTGAACCATGTCACTTCTCAAGAATATCAACCTAAAACAAAATAGATAATAATTAGTAATATAGGCAGTAAAGTTCAGTAAAAATGAGCCAATAAATTTTAATATTATTCAAAGATGATAACAATTGACATAAAAATGGACATGAAAAAGTAATTAAAAAATACTAAAATGTACAGTTCCTAAAACTACTTGGGAAAGATATCATGGTCTTTCAAATGATGTGAGGCAATAGTTCCTGAAAAAACATACCTTGAAACTCACTTTTCTGTTCAGTTTTCCTATGTCACTATTGTCTTATCAAGTTCACCCTTGCAATTTCTAATACAGTAGAATGAAAGGAAAACCACAGCAACTACAATTAGCAAAATTCAAAATAACCAAAATTTCAGAAGGTTAAGTAAAACTTCAGCATTCTACAATTTATTGTAACATGTGTTAACAATGACTCTTCCTGTTGACAGTAATATTTAAACTGCCCTCATAATAATATTTATCAGAAGACCACATTTGTGTAATTGGGTTTATATCATATATGTTTTTGATCAAAATCTATCAATATTTATATAGTTTGGTTAAAATATTCTCTCCTAAATTACCAGTTAGGTTCTGGGTCAAGAGTACAGGAAAAGTACTGTAGGATCAAAACTACATGTATCCCATTTTCCTCATTCATATGATATTGAAAAATCCTCTTATACACTCCATTTGGCTTCTAGTTTTCTTCAAAAATTATAAATAATTAAAAATCATTAAATCTAATTATACACTAATATATTTGCCTCTGCTTATAGTGATTTTAGGCTGTGAAGTTTTTATTTAAAATATTGTCATATTTTACATTTTAAAAAATTCTTTACAGTTTAAAGAAGAAACAAAGAATAATGCAATTAAAATTATGAACGATTTCTGTGTTACATTCTTGAACTTGTTACAAACTAAAGCTTGACATACTTTTGATATTTTGTTCTCTTTATTGCTGTCTCAGACTCCTAACGGACTTTCCTTAAGCCTGGTTCTGCCAATTTTTATTTGCAGGATCTGTATTTTAAGTCACATAGTCCTCATAGCTCAAAGTTTCCTCAATATAAGGCTGGAGGAATATTATCAAATTCCCTGTTTGACTGTATAGACCTAGGAATCATTCCTAACACTTCTTGGCACAATGTTGGGTAAATGGCACGTGTGTAAAGAATTCTGAGTTACTATCATCATAATCTTTAATAAAATTAGGATTAATACGTAAGTCATTATAATGCCCTGCCTTTGGGATATCTTTCAAGTAGAAACTGAAGAGTCAGAGTTAACTAACAATTTTAACTATATGTATATATATATATAAAATCTTGATTCAGCAATCATATTTTTAAATTTTTATTGGTATATGTACGTAACACATCTCAATTCTTTCTCCTTTCCCTCCACCTCCTTTTATTTTAATTTTCTTTATTTTGCCGTCAGATTCATTTATTTATAGAAACAAAATGCTCATGCAAATATTGAATTATTCATATAATGGTGAAATAGTATATAGTATTCATGTTGTATATTGGAAGATTTTGAATGTGTTTAATAATTAACTTCATTTATGGAAGTGCAGAAAAAATATCTTCAAAAAAAAATGCTTCTCACATAGAGTATAATACAACCTCAAACGTTAGCACTGTCTTCTTACCAAGTAGGAAACTTAAGGAATTATTTACACACATTAGTACTATGGCTAAGTGCGTAAAGAATAAAAAGACACTGGAGGAAGATGTAGAAATGCTAACTTTACCCCTGTGCATTACTTGTCTATTTTTACACATTCTTTATAATAACTAAATCTAATTACATTTAACCATAGCTTATGTTTACTCAGATTCACATTAAAGAATAAGCTTGACAACCCTAAAAATGTAAGGATGTGTTAAAGACACTGAAAAAAGACATTTTAATGATTTCCAAATGCAGGCGATGGACACTCAGTAGTTGTTATGGTTGATACATTGTGTCAATTTGGGGAGTGTAGAGGCTTGGCTGAGTGACTCAGTAGTTCTGCCTCCTGGGGTGAAAAGGACATGCCCTTCTTGCTGTAGGATGTTGTGTCAATGTGAGAAGTTTAGACGGTTAACTGTGATTCATCTGGGAGCCAGAGTGCTTACTTTGTATTCGTTTTGAACCTGTGCAAGAGGAGGGGATGGAGATTGTGTGAGTGCTACACACCCCTGGGCGGGGGTAGCCTGCTTAGACTATAAGGGAGGGAAAGAGGCTTGGTCTCTCTGTGACTCCTCCCTTTTGCTCTTATTACTTGCTGTTTTCTGCCGCCATGAACAGTTGCCCTCTTCCATGTGCCACTCTGCCTTGGAGCCAGCCAAGTATGAACTGAAGCCTCCACAAACTGTGAGCTAAATAAACCTCTCCTTCCTTCATTTTGGGCATTGGGTATTATGTCTCAGCAACAAGGGAAAAGTAACCAAGACAGTAGTACTATGGAATTTAAAATTATGCAAAACCAAAGTGAAAAGAGATAGTAGAACACAAATAGTGTTTAAATAAATGTGGCAAAAATCTCTTCTAAAGCAACTACATTTGGGAAGCAACAATGATAAAACATATTTTAATCAGCAATTTCTGTTATAGTACATGCTTTTTTCATGGAAATTGGACAGAGCAAAATTGCTGTTTGGTTTCTGTTTGGCTTGTTGTTAGGACTGTCTGCAAGAACATCATGGCAGATCATCATTTGGCAATTGCGTTGATTTTTCAGGGTTATCTTCACATGTAACCTTTAAAACTGAGTAGTTGTACAAGACATCAATGGTATGCATAGATCTCATAAAAAATGTCTTTTACATCAAAGCAAAACTCAATCAGTTGACCTCTTTCATGGCTGAAAATCAAAAAAAGTGATAAAATAAAAGCAGCAAATAGTATTGTACCTTTTTTCTCAATACTTTTTGCAAATAACTAGGGCATATAGGACACACAAGACTAAATACCTTGAACACTGACAACAATTATATTTTTAACTTTATTTTCTTAGAATGTCAGTACATATATTCGTTGACACAAATGATAGAATAGCATTCAAAACCTCTTCTTACAGAGTCATTTATTTTAAACTTCTCACTCTAAAAATACTGATTCCAAGTATCTTATATAGTTATTTAAGTAATATTATTGCTTTTGTACTTACTATTGTGCTATTATTCCAAAGAATATTTCTGATCCTAAATTGTTTCCTTCTTCCCAGACACATTTAGAGGAATATTTCAGAGTTATGGCTGGCCCACACCCTCATTTCTTCGAATCAAGTCAGCTTTAATATCAGAACTTATTTCCTTTAACAAAAATATGTAGACTTTTGAGCATATCAAAATTCTCAATGAGATCAAGCTCATTGGCTTTTTTTTATGGTTTTGTTTTATATTTTAAAGAAATGTCTGAGAAGTAGTTAAAAGTCAAATATATTTTCTAGGAATCTTGATAGTGAATATAATAAGCAATGGGTATAGGTCCTGGGGGAAATAAAATGTGTATACTCCCTACTTTGATTGTTTTTAAGCAAAGTGCATGCCCGTGTGTGTTTGGTGGGGAGAACTGTTTGGGACACGAAACAAATGAAGCTGTAGTGATCCAGTGCAGACAAGCAGGAAGGGCCCCAAAATTTGCTTTATCTCATTATAAGTGCTTTAGCAATTCAAGAAACAAGTTGGGTGAAGAGAATTGGTAAAACCTAAACCAGACACTGAAAAAAAACTACTGTCTTAGAAAAGCAGAAAGGATGAAGATAGCTTACGCACATTTAAAAGAGGATGAATTATTTCTTGCGTATTTCATTCAGGTGCTCAGAAAAGATTACTTCATCTCCAGCTTCCCCGGAGAAGTAAGAGAGTTGCCTGCCTGTGTCTACTTTCTCAAATTTAATGATGTTGATAAAAATGAGGATGACTGTCTTTTGAGCAACGCTTGCAAACGAAGTCTAGGATCAGTTCTCTTGGGCCAGGAGTTTGTTCTGAGACTTATAACTAGATTGAAAATGTTATGCTTTCAGCGCTTTATACTGAATCGTAAAATCACTTTAAAGATCAGACCTATATTACAACAAAAAGGAGAATGAGAAATGATGTAAAACAGACCAAAAACAATAAATATTCAATAGGCACACACTTATGTAACTTCTAAGACACTTAACATATGTTTTCCAAAGATTATAACACTGCATTGTTGTTAGGTAAATTTTTCCTTCTGGAATTCTATCTAGAACTAATAATGCTGTCTTTTGCTACATGTCGTTTGTTAGCACCGAGCTTAGTTCATTTGGGGATAGTGCGCCCATTTCATTGAAAGCATGCTAGTGTATGTCACTGACTTGCAATTAGTTCCAACTCTAATGCCTAAGTTTTAAGTTTCTTATATCCCTTATGTTATTGTGTTTTATGGCATAGCAATTGATAGTTTTCTTCTTTTGTAGCATATTTATTTCATCTCAAGTTGCTGAAGAAAAACAACTGTTGTCTTATCCAAGAATTTCTCCTGGTTTTGCAAAATTTATGTCCTTCTTTTTCAGATTATACACTACTTAGTACAATGACCAAATGCATAGAATGATGAGTTAAATAGACCTCAGTTTTAGTTCATGTTATTCAACTGAATGTACATTAGAAAATAGAAAATAGTAGGTAGACTTTTTTAAAGCATAAATACCAGGCCAGGCAGAGTAGTGCACACCTGTAATGCTAGCAATCAAGAGGCAGAGGCAGGAGGATCGCTGTAATTTCCAGACCATACTGGGTTACAAAGTGAGTTTAAAGATAGCTTGAACTGCATAGTGAAACCCTGTCTCAAAAAGACAAAAATATTATATATTCTTATATATATTATATTCTATATAAATTTCTATATATAGTCATATATAATATATGTTATATATAATATATACTGATTTTAAATGATTTCACCCATTACTTTAAGGTATTATGTGTATTCTTTTTTATTTTGGGGGGGTAATTTTATGACTGATTTTCCCTGTCTACTTTAAACTACTTGACCTACTATCACTACATTTTAAGCCTACATTTCCCAATTTGTAAAACTGATTGGTATTTAGTAAGGATATTAACAGTTTCATGTTATTTTATTTAATTCTTCACACTAACAATTTTATGTTATTTTATTTAATTTTCCACATATCACTTTTATAAAGCAGTTGCTAGAGATTCTGAGGGTTAAATGACTTAGCAAAGGTTGCATACAAGATCACAAGCTGGTACTAAAATCAACTTACAATTTTCAAACTCTTGAGTTAGGACTCTTATTTGCTATAAATATAAAGTCATAATTATTCTAGTCAGTATTTATAAATATAGTTGTGTATTAATTTCATCTTTTTGTATATTTTCTGTATGTATTTTAAAATAAAAATTTTATGGTAAAATAAAGTTATAAATAAATAAGATTTTTTAGAAATGATTTGAGTTGAATTTTGCATTTCTAATACCTTTTGCAGATAGTAAAAGAATAGGTATTTTCAACATTATTACTGATGGATGAATTTATTATTTTGAGGCCAATTTGTAATATCTTTCACAATTTAATATTCAAATATTGAGCTGGTAATTTCACTTCTAACATTTTTTCTAAAATAATATATACACAAGAATAATGTTTTCAGAATAACTTATAATCACAAAATGTTAGAAAAACTTGAACATCAACTAATATATAATTGAGTAAATAAATCATAGTTTTTCCTTATAATGGAATATATTGCCATCAACATAATAATCTATCTGATTTTCAGGTGAAATCTCAAAGACTTTTTCTTAATAAGAACTTGTATAGTACCACTTGAGTCAAATACCATTGAAATTGATAAAAAATTGTGCATATGCATTTGTAGAAACATTGAATATTGATTAATAGATGGTAAAATAATTCTACCAAGAAGAATTGGTTGTTTTGGAGTGGAAGATTTATTTTTCACTTAATGTGTTTGTAACTTGATTTTTTATGAATACATGAGATAAAAGAACTTTTTGTCTAAAACATAACTTAAGTTTTTTGGGAATTATAATATCATCAATTGTTACTGATGCAAACATGCACAGAGAGAGACCATTCAGATGCCTGCCTGGCTGTGCCCCTTGTGGGGACTTACGCATGATTTAGCTAAAGAGGATGTGAGACATCTGTTTTGCCATATGTTGCTTGCCATGGAACTGCAGATCAGGGTTCAATCAGCCACCTTTACGAGCGCTTCCCAGTCCCCTTGCACAGATAGAACAGTCTATTGCTTTTGCTGTCCATTCCCCTCACTCACACATTCATTCAGTAGGTGCTGAGAGGTTAAACATTCCAGGTCCCTTTCCCTTGAGGGTGGCCTTAAATAACAAGAGTGGGTCAAGCTAGTCTTCTGCTCAAACTGAGCAGGACTGACAGGCTGACTAACTGGGGTGCACTTGTGAGTCTTAACAAAATCAGGCAGGCAGCAGGCAGGCAGGCAGACAGATTGCATACTCCTCCCTTTGGTATCCAGTGTGAGCCACTTGAGCAGGGAGCATGATCAGTCTTCCCAGCCAAGGTCCCAGATGCAACAGCCAGCAGAAACACCAGAAAGACACCCAGGATTTGGAGGCAGATTTGTTTACATCAATGGATACTGATCAGGATCATTCCAAGAATATCAGGCCCCAAATTCTCATGGTCTAGGACTTTTCTATAATGCAAAAGCAGGAGGTCTAAAGGTAGGGCAGAACAGCCTGGCAATTCTGTTTAGTTAGCAGAGTGAGATCATCAGTGACAAGGGTAGATTAATGGTCATCAATTCATGAAGCTTGGTACAATGGTGCAATCAGGCATCCTGCGTGTTTAGTTATGCTCTCTTGGTTACAGGGGTCAAGAAAGTAATTACAAAGTCATGAAGTAGTTACATAGGTAAATGGTTGCAAAACAGCAATTTTTCTTGTACAGTTTTTTCTCTTTCAAGATTCAGGTAGGAAATTATGAATGCTAGATATAAAATAGTGCAATATGGGAGCTGTATTATTGGTAATTTGATTAGTCACAATATAAGGCTACCATATGCAATACATTCATTTTATGCAAGGCAGGCAAGGGTGCATCCGAAAACGTCCCATCCGCAGACGTGACCTACTTTACTCAAGGTCACTCAACTGATCTTTTAAAATCAGGATGAGCTAGAGTTGCAATGGAGTCCTCCTTACCCTTGACTATATTATCTATGGAAGTGGTAACATTAATCATGGTGACATTCTCCTTAGTCTAAATTATTACAGTGTGACATCTATACTAAAAGGAGAAAAAAGACTGAAAGAAAATCCACATATTCAAGTTAAAGTCTGTACCTCTTGTATAGGATCTCCAAATTTACTGGCATATCTGTTTCACCTAACAGGCCTCATACAGTAAGTAGCAACAAGATGGAGAGTGATGATTTACTTAGAGACAGCATCTGAGGTGATAGATGGATTTCCAGTTCTAACTCTATACCCCTTTACTTTCCAGGCCGAATTTCTGATGGTCTGTCTAAATGAGACCATGCTTCATAAAAACATATTTTCTCAGCTTGTATTTGCTTTCCTTATCATGAGTAAAATACACTTAAAGCCAAAACATAAAATATATTGAGTCTGACTTATTGTCCTGTAAATAGGGCTCACATTCACTTATGACATTTACATTTCACAACATAAAATGTTTAATTTGGTATGAATAGTAATTACATTTTTCACCAGTCTTTTGGGAGGAAATATAATCTGGTTGCTTTTCTGAAATTCAACTGCATTATTGCTTTCTATTATAAGAGACTGTCCCTATAATCATTTACTTTGCTGCTACATAATTTGGAAAAGAAGGAAAAAATGGAAACAAAGCTTTTGTAAATAGGGAAGAGGAAAGGGGTTGAAGGGAGTGTAGGGGAATGGGAACAAAGAATCAAGTTATATCATGTACAGGTACAAATTCCTTACAGCAAATGTAATCATTATGTATATCTAAAATGTACCAAAAAAGTTAATTAATTAAGAAAAAGTTTGTAGCAGTAAAAAATAAATAAAAATGAAAAAGATCACAGAACTTTTAGGTACCGTTTAAAATTAGCTTAAATTTAATTAAAAGTCTGATATTTTTACCTTCCTCTTAGTGGATAGTTTATTGTTCTTGAGATTTTTGTAAAGCAAGTATAGCACTTTGAATTATTAACATTATTTTTCTTTTTAAGATAAATTATTTTGAGGAGGTTTTATATATAATATACTCCATCATTTTATTTGTTTATGGTATCTGTCACTTCAAAATTACGTAGACAAGCTAGTAGTATAATTATCTGAGTGAATGAGAGAGATTTTGATTACACCAGAGTCAGAGAAAAGACCAATCATACTACAAGTTAACGATGACACGTACCTATTGCTTGTAGGCTATAATTCCACCCATCTCTATTATTAGCTATAAAATTTTTCTATACTTGGTCCAAGAATATTTCTTGGGCATTTGTCAAGTGCTTTCTAGGAATATAGAAACTCAATGACCTCAAGGCAATAAAATCTATGTTTTATTTATTTATTTTTTTTTTGCGGTACTGGGGATTAAACTCAGGACCCTGCACTTGCTAGGCAGGCACTTATTCCACTGAGCTATATCCCCAGCCCCAAAACCTATGTTTTAGAACAGGTAAAAAATATAAATGTTATGATCACTATAATATAAATTTTTGTCTATGACAATAAAATTTTCTTCAATCATAAACAAAATTTTTAAAAACATGGCATGTGTCCTTGTCAAAGCCTCTTTACAATCTTACTTTTCTGCATTATCCATGTACGTCAATAGTTCTATGTCCCATTTCCTTTTCTACCTGGAATTTGAATCTCATGGACTAGTTCAAAGAGATACCCTATTAAAAGTTATTTCCATTGTTTCATTTTCTAAATAGAAAGAATAATTTCAATTTATTTAATAAAAGGTAAACTTTTTATTAATAGTTAGGAAACCTTATCTCAGAATGAATTTTTAAAAAATATACAAATTTGTCCTTATGAAAACTGGCCACATTTATTATTTTTTTCACCGTACACAAGATAAGTCTTTTTGTACATTATGCTTCGGAAATCACTTATGTCAACTCTCTTGTTATTTGACTAGAAAATAAAGACTCTATCAAAACACATATAAAAAATGCTGCATCAGAAACTGTGGTAGGTGCCAGAGAAATGGAGTATTTCATAAGATATGCTTAGTTGAGGGGAAGCAGCAGACAGGCAAGCAGAAAATCAATTGGAATACAGTCGGCTGGAAAGCATTCTGACAGGGTCAGCGCAGAGTGCTACGGGAAGATGGTGAGGGCTACAACGCATCTTGAGGGATGATTCAAGCACCCTATTAAGCCATAAGAAATGCATTAGTATCTCTATTTTGAAAGTGAAAAATTCAGTTCCTCTATACCCATGTTTAGCGGCACAATAGTTATTAGCTAACTCTTGGAAGTAGAGTGTGTGCCCATCGACAGATGAATATATGAAGGAAATGTGTATCACAGGGGACTACTCTGCCCCAAAGGAAGATAAACTGGAGTCACTTGTAGAAAAATAGATGCTCCTTGAGACCATACTGTTAAGTGAAAGAAGTCAGACACATGAGTTTACATAGTGTGTGGTTTTTCTTACATGACAGACACAAAGAAAAAGGAAGAGTAAAATAAAAAATAATTGCTAGAAAGTAAGGAGATAGATTTTTTTATTTGAGACAAGTTCTCCCTATACCATTCAGGGTGGCCTCAAACTCTCTTTGTAGCCCATCCTGGCCTCGAACTTGCAGCAGTCCTCTTGCCTCAGTCCCCCGAGTGCTGGGATTACAGGTGTGCCCTGCCACATCTGGATAGGAGATAGATTTTTCTCAAAGGAAAAGGGGACCAAGAGATGGGAGAAAAGTTGAGGGAGGAAAATGGCTGCAGAAAGGGATGGGGATGTGTTATGTGCCTGAAACAAATCCACGTGAGGAATGTAAGTGTTTGCATTGCAGGCAGGTAGTAACAAAGAAAATGATCAGAAAAAGAAACAGAAATCACAATTACTAGGAGCTAAGCCCACAAGACTTCATCCTCTCTGCTCTACAACTCTAGGAAAGTAGCTCTGAACAGTCTAAGGGCTGAGTGTCAGGTTTCGCATCTCAGCTCCACCACTTCCTGTGTTACTATAACGTTTTCTTCATCTCCCTACGAGTGAATTTCTACGTATATAAAAGTATCTGAAATGCAGAGACAGATGATAATGTTTAATCAGAAGTCCTTTGTTACATTATCTACACTGTGCTTCCCGCGTAATGATAGGCTCTGTAAGTATCCAACAAGATTGCAGAGACTGTCACAGATTCAAGGATCAAAGTTCTTTTGTTTGTTTTCTAAACCACACCTGAACATGTTAAGCGAGTAAGCTGATCACATCACTTTCTAGATATAGCTGGTGAAATGGTAACAATTTTCAAATTCTATTGATCATTAAGTGTTTAATTTTTTTCTTATTATTAAATTTTGGACTGCAGATGTTCACTCATGCATTTCAGTTACAGTGAAAATAAAGTGATCCCTGTCTTTGTTGCTAAGGCTTTTAGAGCGTGAATTTCTTCTCAAAAGCCAGTGTTCCTGATGGGAAGAGTGTGTCAGGAGAGTTTATCTTCTGCTGGTTTCAAGAATAAGGTGTCTGGGACTTATTTTGTTGTCAGTGTTCCCTGTTTCTTTTTATTTTAAGGCTGCTTAGAAATTAAATACAGCAGGAAAAATAACCAAAAGTAATGGAGGAAAAGAAAATGAATTACTAGAAATGAAAGTCTTGCTGGGGATGTAGCTCAGTGGCACAAGCACCTGCCTGGCAAGCACAGGGTCCTGAGTTCAATTCCCGGCACCAAAGAAAAAAAAAAAAAAAGAAAGCCTTATCTTAACAAGAATGAATTTTACATTAACATTATTAAAGTTATAACAAAGTCTCCCAAAGTGACTATAACCTCATAAACTTGCCTTTAATGCCATTGGTAATTCTTTCACAGTATTTCTTGAATGCCTACTGTATATGAGGCATTTTTAATGACTGCTGCATCATAGTAACACAAAATGATGTATAGATTTATGGCTTTAATAATTTTATGAGGGGCTGGGGGTATAGCTTGGTGGAATAAGCACCTGCTTGGCAAGCTCAAGATCCTGAGTTAGATCCCTGGTTCCGCAAAAAAAAAAAAAAAAAGTATTATGCAATTTATGTCAGCAAACAGGCAGAGCCTGGAGTTTCCTTCTCAATATGAAAAAGAGGAACTGTGCTATGTGTTGTTTGAACCGCCAAGCCAAGTGCATTTCAAATATATATATAAATATATATATATATATATATATATATATATATATTCTCATCGTCATCTTATAATTTGCCTGACACTTGGAAAAAAGATGCCCATATATAGTGGAGAAAGGTGTATTTTCAGTCTATGTTAGAAGAGAAAACATAGAAATGATTCACAAAGTGCAATAAAAAGTGACACTTCTTTCTTAATAATCAGGAAAGAATCTTGCGATAGCCTTTTTCTGTGGTCTAATCTTCACAAATTAAAAAGTGGGATGAGCACAGATAACCTAATCTATTCATCCACCTCTTCACCCATTTATCAAATATTTATGTGGTATTTGTTGTATATCAGATATGTGCTAGACCCCAGCAATACACAGAATGATAAGAAATGTTCCGTGGGCAGAATAAACAGTTATTTTTCTGCTATTCTCTAATACCAAAATTCAAAACATTACTTTATTTAATATACTTAATTATCAGTAATATTCACAATATTCACTGGTTGATATTGGTAGGTAATCAATATTCTCTAACATTAAGGTGGAGCTTAGACAAGTCTACTAACATTTTTCAGGTATAGTATCTCTTTTTCAAATTAAGAGACATTTGGAAACTTAGTCTCAATAATTTAGCCTTCGTAGGTCCAAAATTAAGAATTATTCACTCTTATTACTATAATTTTTGGTTAATGAGAAAACAGTTTGCCTGATTATGCTGTATGGATAGATTTTTTCTTAATGAAAAAGAAATCTTATTTTCATTTAGAACTAATAAGATCAGTCCTTTTTAATATGTACAATAGAAAAGTGCCTATGCTAGCGTTGGACTCAGTCAATAGAGTTTCTCTGATGAAGTCTTTGCCCTTAAACTACAGTTTTTTAGTAGATTAAAGAACATAGGAGTTTGTCTGATTCTTTAGGTAAGCTGCTTCTTCTGCCATATATCATGTCAATCATCACCTTTTCTTTTAATGTCCCTTTGTATTTATTTGACTGGAGAAACCATGCAAGACTATTTCCAAGAAATGTAACTAAAATTTCTTTCTATTAATTTATTTTAGAAGATATTTCAAGTTAATTTTTCTTATCCGAAAGGAGAAACAAAAAGTAAACAATGGAACTAAATTATCATTACCTACAAAAATTCAAATTCCGATATTGCCATTTCACTGGTTGCGAACAGCATCGCTGATATTAGATGGAAAGGAGATGCCTGGTCAGCTTATATCAGGGCCCTGGTTCTCCAGAGGCAGCGAGCAATGACGTGCTTGTCCTATTAGACGGAAATCCCCAAGATTTTATCACCCGCCCACATTCATTTCATCAGGTCATCATTTCAGACTGTAAATGGAATTTGAATGCTGTCCGAATACAGATTTGCTTCTCTTTAGACTTTTCAGAAGAATACATTATGCACCAATTGAGATGGGGTGACTTGGCTGAGAAAAACGCGAATGGTTATCTACAGGCACCATTCAGTTAGGTCACCTCTCTTTCTATTAAGAACTCTTGTGATTATACATCCAGAGAAATAATGGGACATCTTCGTCGTTGGAAGTGCAAATGTTTTCTCTAATTTAGAAAAGAAATGTTTGTTTTGCTCTGAACCATTACACTAGCTGCAAATGTTAAAAATGGTAAATTTTACCTATTTGCTGCTCCTTCAGATGTTAAGGGAATGTGTCGGCTGAACTGTCTGCCTTTATCAGTTACCTCCATTAGGGGGAGCTCTAACAGTATTTGGCCTAGCTGGCTTTAACTCGGCGAGCCAAGAAGCTGTCTTTTACGAAATGCTACATAGAACTTGAAAGCACACAGAAACACACACACACACACATTCTGTTTTTTCTCTCTCCACGTAACAGCACTGTTTTGCCTTTTTGTTGTATTTTGGGGGATAGTTTGACTTTTTTGATGTTTTGTTTCGTGTTTTTTTGGATTGTTTTCAGATTTTTTGGCTTTGTTTGTCATGTATCTCAGCATCCGCACTACTTTGTTGAAATGCATTACAGCAGCACACTTACCTCCCCACACAAGGAACTAAGTCCATTCTCCAGAGCCCTTAGAGATGCTGCCAGATGAATCACAGACAAGAATTATAACATTTTTTTATTTGAAAGAGAAAAGAACAAAACAAAATAATAAAAACAAAAACAAAACAACACAAAAGCTATAAACACAATACAGAATTTCAGAACAAAATGATAAGAAATAAAAAATGGTTGTTGTATTACTTATTGTTATCTTCAAAACAGTTGCTCAGATTACCAGATACAGGCATGCAAGTTTGATCAAACATTGACTGTTCCTTTCAGTAAACCAAATTAGTAGCACAATTATCTTAGCTATTTGTGTGTGTGTGTGTGTGTGTGTGTGTGTGTGTATTTCCCTTCCTTCCTTCTTTCTTTTCTTCATTCCCTCATCCCAGTTGTTCTTTCCTATTAAGCAGTTTCTTTCCCTTTCACAATATCTACTGTACCTTTTTCAGCTTTAGTTACACTTTCAGGTTCTTACACTGGGAGACTATATGGTATTTACACAGGTGAGTCTGATTTATTTCATGTATGAGTATGATCTCTAGTTGCATCCATATACCTATCAAAATCTCGAGTTTGTATTTTTTTATAACTGAGTAATATTCTATTGTATATAAATATCACAGTTTTCTTATCCATTTCTCAGCTGATGGGCATCTGGCTTGTTTTCAAGATTTAGTTATGACAAATTGTGCTGTTATGAACATGGATGTACATATATTTCTGTGGTATGATGTTTTAATTCTTCTGGGAAAATACCCAGAAGGGAAATGGCTGGGTTAAATGGGACTTCTAATTTTTTGATGAATCTCCAGGCAAATTTCCAAAGTGGTTGCACCAGTCTACATTGGAACCAACAGTGGAAAAGTGTTCCTTGCCCCCCACAGCCCCTCCAGCATTTGTTGTTGGTTGATTTCTTGATGGTAGCCATTATTTCTGGGGAGAGATGAATGCTCAGTATTGTTTTAATTTGCATCTCTCAAATGATCAATGATATTGAACATTTATTTGCCATTTGTAATTCTTCATCTGAGAAGTGTGTATTCCTTTCACATGCCCATTTTTTGATTGGGCCTTTGAATTTGGGAGGGTCTAAGTTTTTTAAATTCTTTATATTTTCCAGATATAAGTCCTTTGTCTGAGCAATAGCTAAAATGGTTTCCCACTCTGTGGGTTGTCTTTTCACTCTATTGGTGATTTCTTTTGAAGCACAAAAACTTTTAATAAGATGAGATCTCAGTTGTTGATTCTTTTCAAGTGTTTCCTGTGCAGTTTGGGCTTTATTCATGAAGACTGTGCCTACCTGCAGTGTCTTCAAAATTTGGACCTACTTTCTCTTTCAGCAGATTTAGTGTTTCTGCTTTAATATTTGAATCTTTCATCTCTCTTGACTTTAGTGCATGGTGATAGACATGGGTCTAGTTTTAGTCTTTGTCATGTAGAGAGCCAATTTTTCCAGCAGAATTTATTAAAGAGGCTATCTTTCTGCCAGTGAACATGTTTGGCCCCTTTGTCAAAGATAAGGTGGCTGACTGTGTTTATAGGTGTGCCTGTCTGTATCTTCTAATCTGTTCCACTGGTCTTTAGGTCTGTTTTTTTGCCAGTACCATGCTGATTTTATCACAGTAGCTTTGTAGTATAATTTCAAGTCAGGGATTATGATGCCTCCTGACTGTGAATATTGAGTATTTTCTTCCACAATGGGAAATATGATAAATACAGGCCCATACTGAGGGGGATCATGTAACAGTGGAATACAAGTGAAAGCCTTCCCTGCAAGAGAAGACATGCCAGTGAGGAAGTAATAAAAGCAAGTGGATCTAAGGCTTTTGGAGATCACAGCTCTGGCTAGAAAGGAATACACAGAAAGGGACTGGGAACTGTTCAGAACAGGATTTGCCAGACTTGAGGGAACACTATTTCTACAGGACAACCAGATATATCTTGGAAGCGTGGAGGTAAAGGGGATGAATAAATTAAATACTGAGAATTAGAGCACCCATGGAATAAAAGAAAAGTCCACAATCAAATGAGATACTTTATGTCCTCAACCAAACAAAATGCTGCCTACTAAAGACAGTGTACTTGATTGCACTGAACAGCCAGGCCCTTCTGAAATACAAAATCTGGTGAATTGGCCTAACTTTTGCTTCTCATTTACAAATGTTTGTTTTATGTTATGTAAAAATGAACAGAAAACACTGCACAAAGTTACAGTCAAAAGAACACAGATCCTAGTTGTAAACAATTTGTTTGTGACGGGACCCAAGGAAACATGGTAAGAGAAAGGGGCACTAAGCCCAGGAAGAGGGAAAGTCAATGGAGGATGTATTAATTAGTGGGAACCTCTGAAAGACTGCGTATAACACGCTTTACAAGTCTCCAAAGATACAGCATCCAGTGCAAATTCCCTACTATCTTATCTATAATTTGGTATTTCCTTTAATGTTTTTGTGTTAACTAATGTGAAGATAACTATGTAATACAACATCCAGTTCTAATTCCCTACTATATTCTGTATAACTTTGTATTTTCTGTATTGTTTATGGCTTTTCTGGTTCATATGTCTCCATTATTTTGTCTTTAAAATAAAATTAAAAAAAAAAAAGTCTCCAAAGAGACACTGGAGTTGGTTTATTTTTCCATCAAGATCCTCACTAATTGAGGATCACTCCCAGGCCATAAAGCCCCTAACAATTCAGGCCCACTATAAGCACACATTGCTATACACTACTATTACTAATGAATTTTTTTGTCTGGAAAGATTTATCCCTGTTGCCATTTTTGATTGAGGAAACTAATGCAATTACAAAGGAACAAACACAGTACAGGAACAAAAAGTCTTGTATGTAGATGTACCATAGCCCTATATCCACCCAGGATTTTCTACCTGCTGTTGATTTAGTAATGAAATTATCTGTGACTCTGTCTCTGTAGGGTATGTACTGTACACACATATACTCACATATACAATTACTTGCTTGTTTCCAAATGTGACTAATATTATTTTTTTCCTTGTTGAACAATCTTAGTTTGGTCATCATATCAGTGGGTATAACAGATGCCTCAACAAACACCTAGACATTATACTCAGATCGCTTTAAGCATATTCATTCTCATCAAACCATTCACAAAGCCCTGATATTCTACTTTAACCATTTCTCAAAACCATTCACTTCTTTCCATTCCTGTCATTCCCACTCTTTGTAGTCTGGCTTATTTCTCCAGCCGCAGTTCCACATATGCTGTGTTTTTCTGAATTCACAACCAGCCCCATCATGCCTCTCATTTCAGAATACTCTTCAAGTCTCCGCTGATGCTCAAATTTTTGGTTCATGGACTATCATACATGTTCCTTTTACAGCCTAAAACATACTCCCCTGTTGTCTGCATTCAGAAAGCTGTTCTTATCTTTTGATATCAGCCCAGGTTTCACTTCCTTTCCTCCTCTACTTGAAACTTAGTAAGTGACCTTTCATGTGCTCCTAACCTATATTTCCCTATTCTAAGTCTTCCCACACTGTGTGTTGCAATTGCCTGTCTATCTCCCTACCTTCGCCGTCCTGTAGTCTCAGAGTACCTTGAACACACCTCCTTCTTACTTATGTGGTCCCCAGTGCCTGCCAACAGCACTAAATTTAGTTGGAAGGAATTAATGATATCTTGGGCTGATAGAGTTTAAAAGCTGATGAGTCAATATCGACTAGAGAAAACTCATATTTTAAACTTTCAGGAAATGTTTGATCCAAGCTATACATCCAAGCTAAAATTAGATGTAAAAATTACTGAACTAGAAAAATGATGTCTGAAAAGATTTGCTCCACATTGCTGGAAATTTACATGTAAGTAAAAATCATAGTACAGAAGTTAATATTAATTGAACTACTTTCTGATAAATAGATTTTAATTTAATTTTATTCATCTGATAACCACCTAATTTGTGCTGTTTTACCATATTGTTATTTTTAAGCAAACTTTCACACTAGATACTAACCATAATGTGGTTCTCAATAAAGTATGTGTTGTAACATAAGTTTTGAATTTCATAATGTGTTACTAAGTATCTTAAGTATTACTTTAAGAGTTTGAATAAACATTTATTAAAAGTCAAACATCAGGATAAAAACACAGGCCTTTTGAATTGATTTAAATGAAGTACAAATTCCAAGAAAATTTAATTTACATCCCAACACCTCTCAGAAGGGAATGGAATGCAGCAACCATAATTTTGGAAAGAGCCACATTTTGTTTCTTTGGTTAAAAAATATCACAGGACTTCTTATTATGGGGATTATGAATCATAGTAACTGTCCCTGTAGCAAACCTACAGATCTTTTTATCTTGTATTTTTAATGTCAGCAGTTTTCATCTACTTATATATTCTAATTATTTTAAATCAGCTTTTTATTTGAAAATCTCTCGACATTTAAAGTTGAAATACAGCATAGTCAAGTCCTATGTATGTATGTTTTTTTCCACTTCCCCCAGTGGATACACCTTATACAATCATATTTTAATATTAAAACCAGGAATTTGTCATTGTGTTTATACAGGTCTATATCATTTTGTGATGTGTCTGATTTCTTTTAACTAGCACAACTGTCAAAATATAAAACAATTTTTTTACTACAAAGATGGTTCTTGGGGCTGGGGTTATAGCTCAGCAGCACAAGTGCCTCCCTAGCAAGCGCCAGGTCCTGAGTTCTATTTTTTTTTTTTTTTTTTTTTCCGGGACCGGGGATCGAACTCAGGGCCCTAGTGCTCAGCGGCAAGCACTTAGCCCACTGAGCTGTACCTCCAGCCCTGAGTTCTATTCCCCATGCTAAAAAAAAAAAAAAAAAAAGATGCTCCTGGTCCTATTTTTCAACAGTCACATCATACCTTCTCCTCCACCATCCTTCAGCTGTGATAACCTTAAAATTCCCTTTTAAGTGTTATCTTGTAATGTTCCTGATTAAAACAGAAAAAACAATTATGTTCAAATTATGAACATAAGTTCAGAAATGATGTCATGGTTACTTTTCTCTCATTGCAGAGATGAAATTCCCAACACCAAAACTTAAGGAAGGAAAGGTTTACTGAGCTCACAGTCAGTAGAAGTTTCAGTCCATAATCAGCTGGCTCCAACGCAGGGTGGCACAGGGTCAACAGTTCAAGCTGGCAGAAGACAGCAAAAGCAACAAGTGCAAAATGGGAAGAGAAACGGGAAAAGTAAGCCTCTTTCCCTCCCTTATATTGTATGCAGGCTGCCCCCCAAAAGTGGGTGTAGCACTCACACCCATAATCCCAGCATTGGACCATGAATCAATCAAAAACTTTAGAAGCCCAACCCATGACTGCATGAGGCTTGGGAGGGCGTGCATTTAGACACAGACCATAACAAATGACCATAAGTTTAATGGTAAAAACAAAAATGTCTTCTTCAAGTAAAATGAATTAAAAGAGCAGTAATTTACTTAACTTTAAAGATAAGGCAATAAAGCATCCTATTATTTTAAAAGAGAAAAATGAAACATTAAGCTTGCTACCTTCTTACTCATAATTGGAAAACTTTCATTAGTAATGAAAAGAAACTAGAGTAAAGTCAATTAATTTCAAATAAAAGAATTTTCCGTATATTTAGTAATTATTAAATAGTTGACAAAGTTAGAAAGCAAAGGGCTTTAACTGAAATATTTAATCTGACATACTCAAGTCAGCTTGTATGCAGTTGAGTGGCTAAAGAGACTGTTTTTTAATATGCTAAAGAGACTATTTTCAACATAAACTTTATTTCAGGATAGATGGTATATTTTGGAATCTATGTCTCACTTTAAAACTGTTACTTGGCTTCTCTTATAAGATGGACACAATAGATATATTCTGCAACTATCAAAATGAAAAATATGGATATAGAAGTAGAATAACAAATTGTATGGTCTTTAGGTATTTTTGGTAAATCTTCTTTACAGTGAATGATATATAGTTTCCATTAAGATGAAAAAGTTATAATAATTGTCAATATAAATTTGACAGAAATGTGTTTCTTTGTTTAATGATACAGAGCATTTCAGACTTTTGACAATGATAACTCAGGTCATAGTTTTATGGTTTACATCTGGATATTCCCACAATACCACATCTGCTCAGAGGCCTGGTGATGGATTATGTGGGCATTTGCTGACTTGGAATTAGGAGGCTGGGTTTGACAGGAAGGGCGGAGTCACTGGGTGTGACCCTGATGGGTAGAGCTCCCTTCCTGCAGCCTCCCTTGATTCTCTTTCAGCTTCCTGTCTGCCATGAAGTGAGCAGTTTACGGGACTTCTACTATGCTTTACTATCTTGGGGCACACCATGCAAGACTGAAAGTTCTGAAATGTGAGGCAAAACAAACTCCTCTTCCTTTAAGTTGTGGGAACCTGGTGTGTTGTTCCCAGCAGGGAAGAAAGTGACTAAGGCACCCTTGTGACCTCTTACACATAAAAAGGATTCATATTATATTAAAATATTGAGGTACTAGTTCCCGTTTTACATCTAAATACCAGTCCATTCCATAAATAAGTGGTTGGTTGAGGTGAAGTTTAGATTTTTAAAAATGTTTTATTATGGTATTGATTAAATAAAGTAAAACTCACTAAAGCAAGTGAAAATTTCAGAGTATATATGTGTACATATGTGTGAAAACATGCATATATTCACACGCACATATATAGCTATGTAAGGGCAATTGTCAGTCTGTACTGACTGCTTTAGATGTGGTATTTTCAGACTTCTATAAAGTGCAGTCATACAGTATGTAGTCCTTTACGCCTAGCTTCTTTCTCTTAATTTGATGCTTTTGAAATTCATCCACATTGTTAGTTCATTCCATTTTATTTCTAAGTAGTATTCCATAGTGTGGATAACCTATAATCTGTGTCCGTTCATCGGTTGATAAATTTTTCCAAGTGAAATTCTCAATAAGTATTGTTTTTAAGTGTGGGAAGTAACATGAGCCACTTTGTTGAAGATAATGGTATGTAATGTAGCAACCACTGTAAATTCCTACCATTTTGTTTTGAGGTCATGTACGTTTTTGCTGTTTTTGTGTTGTTTTGATGTCTTCATTGTTGCTTTGTTAGTATTTTTAAGCTTAAAAAAATAAAAAATACTGAAGTCCCATCATATTTCAAAATATCTTCAAAGATGCATTTCTTTGATTATTGTATGTTATTATATGACAGGTGTGAAGAACCCACAATATATTAGAAAGTATTATAGTTTACTCATCCATATTATTTTGAAGTAAAGATTTTACTTGAAGAAATAAATATCTATGTTGGTTAGTTACAACACAAAATAGTCTAAGATTAATTAGAAATGTTTCTGCAGATGTCTGCAGTCTGTGTGAAATTTCCAGCCTCAGCTCTGATTTTAGTTGTAAACCTTCTAATGACAAATGCTGTCATAGTCATCTCGCAAGGATGTTAAGTCTCTTTAAATCCTGCAAGAGTAAATATGATAAGTTTCTGTTCGTAGAAAATACCAGGTAGATGGAAAAAACTAAATTACATATATACATATATATATAATCATTGAGGAATGAGGCAGTTCAGTGTTGTGGTTAAAATCACATTACTGAAATAAAAAAGATGCTGAGCATGCTTGGATTCAAAGCTCACTGAAACCAGTTAGGAGCTGAATATTTGGTCCAATTACTCAATTTTACTGTGACTATATTTGTAATGTAAGAAAACAACAATACCCATTTCTGAGAGTAATGAGCATCTGACTTAATGCCTCTTGTGGTTTTCAAACAGTATCTTTTAAATATGAATTGCTGAACAGTAGCAGTTATTAATTAGATAATAGACTTGGTTTTGATAAATTATGCATACAGTTTGTATAAACTGGATTCCACTTGATAATGCTTTGGAATTTAAGTAATAAAATAATAAGAATGTTACAAATACTTTCATATATTGATTTATTTTAATTTCAAATCTACTGTATTAGGTTGCATATAGCCATTTCAATGAAAGGCATGTGTGCACCTTGAGAATTAAATAATCTAAATCTTCCAGGCTTCAAATGTCTGGAGAGTTGGGCTTGTGGCTGTAGTTTGCTTCCTTCTGGGCGGCCCAGGCCTCCATCACACATACCTTCTCAGCCTGTGTCTGTTGTACCTGCCCTCTTTTTTAGCCTGCTTTGGAATTAGGTTTTCTTTCATTCACAGAAGAGACACCGATCTGGAGCCTAGTCACTTCATGAAGGTTGTCACCAGACCTTTTGAAAGAATGCAGATCTCTTTGTAATGCATAGTCTTTGTAAAGAAATAATTTTCTTTCATATTCATAAACACCTACCCAAATGAGAAATACACATGATGTGTAAGTCATAATCCTTTTATCCAAGGCTTATGCTCACAGGACTAATTTTCTTTTGCCATTTGCTTCATGTGCTCAAAATTTTAAAATAGATGTTTTAAAAGACTCCTTTAATCGGATTTTCTATGCCTTTTAGTTTTACTAAAATGTGGACTGCCTTGTGCTCACTCCGGGAGCACATATACTAAAACTGGATCACCTTACAGTATAACGAAGTCCAGCTCCGACACTGAAAACTTACACTATGAAATAGGTTTAATTACATAAAGAATCCACATTATGTTTAAGCTTTGTTAAGAAATTGATTGCTTTGCAATTACAAAAGGAAAGTCTATTCATGATAACAAGCTAAACAGATTACAGATCTTCTCTAATGTTTTTCACTTTTTATTCTTTTATTTGGACTCTGGAAATAATTTTCATTATAAATAGTTGTTAGAGAAGAAATTTTATAAACATATATTATACCATATGAAAAATAAAATATAATGCCCATTTCTTGTCTGTACATCACCTGACGTAAATGTATAGGAATGAGTATCCTATCTAGATTCATAAGAGATCAAAGCTGGCTAGAAAGAATTTATTCAATCAAGTTTGCCCTTTTAAGATTCAAGAGTCTTAGGGCATATTTTCATTTCTCTGTTTCAGGAAACAACTGTTCTTTACAGAATTTGAAGGAAAATAAAATTCAACCCTTCTTATAGTTCCTGAGGTTAGAAGTCTGTTATGTTTACCTTTTTTCTTTCCCCCCTCGAGTTCTTTTAAATATTTTGATTTTTTGTAAAATATTTAAATCAAATATTCAGCCTTCAAAGTCAAGTAGTGACACCTATTACAGTAGAAAAATAAACCATATTTCTCTAGAAAAGAATGTATACTTCATTGTTGATAGAACAAAACATCTATTTTCCTTCTAGAAAAACAAATCACAGAGGCATGAATTAAATCTCATACAAAAATAACATTCAATGGGCTTAGTGAATTTAGTTTAATAAATCAGTGGGCTCACCATATTCATGGGGTCTGCATCCACAGGTTCAACAAATTGTGAGTCAATAATTGTTTTTAAAAATTTCCTGTATTCTGAATATTTACAGATTCGTTGTCGTTATTATTCCCTAAACAGTAGATTATGATAGGCATTTATATTATATATATACTGTTCAGTATTATAACTTAGAGATGATTTAAAGTATATGCGAGGCTATACAAAGGTTATATGCCAATACTACCTTATTTTATGTGGAGAATTAAGCATCATGGGATGCAGAGGGGTCAGGTAGGTTGGGTCCTGGAACTGATCTTCAGAATGTACTGAAGACCAGTTATGCATCAGTTTTTCTGGGGAAGTTGGTGCATCCTTTTCCTTTACAAAGAATTAATATTATTTTATATTTTCCTTTCTGAAAGAGCCATCTTTGAGCCTCACAGATGCTTCTAATTCATCAGAAAACTAATGAACTCCCATTCCATATAAATTCTATGTACAGGGGTACAGGGTATAGAGCTAACATGGTGCTCTGAGGGAAGGAAAAACTTTGAATACTGTAATGATGACATTGTTTTATGAAAATCTATGTCTTTTCAATTCATGCAAAAACAGAATATAGAGCTAAAAACACTGAGTGTGTAGGATTTTTTTCTCCCAGCAAGTCAATAGAAATTAGCTTTTAGTTTTTTTCTATTAATAAATTATATACAAAAAGCACTGGATAGATTTTTGCCAAATATGGAAGTCTGATTTAAAAGCAATCTTCCTCCCTGATAAAATATAAAATCTTTGGTGGTTGAAATCATGTTCTACCATTAAAATATTCATGGACTTTATTCTAAACACAGTCTTTGGGATCTAGGGTTTGACCTTGCTTTGAGTCCCAGTGCCAGCACTACAAAGTATCAGGAAAATACTATGCTCATCCCCAGGCACAAAATCTTACAAAAATAATATTCAAAAGGAGGACAATATATTTTCATACTGCTGTTACTGATAAAAATGATACCTGTGAAGTACCCAACAGCAGAGCTACCATACTTGCACTTAACATTAGCTAGTTATGATCAATGTTATTATTACATACTTAGGCAATTTTTATGAATGTTATCACTTCTCAACTACCAAAAGGAAACTATTAATTAATTGTACTTCTGACTGAATGTGTAGATTGAAGGTACTTAATTTGTGTGTGGGGGGGGCAGCTTTCTCTTTTTGGATGACTCAGTTATGTCTAATGTAATTTAGTAAACAGCATCACTTAATATTGTTCCCTCATACTAAAATATATTCATTGGCACCCATCATCTACTCAGTGTCTACTAGATAACAGTATGTAAATGTCCTCTGGGAGATATTTTCAGGTTTAAACACGGATGATGCATGTTCTAAGAGAATTCTCATTGTGGGAATGGAAGCAGACTAATTCATCCACGTGAGTCATTTGTGAACTACAAAGTAAACTGTCAAACCAAAGGCTAAAGATGCTTGCACGATGTGTTCATGTTCTACTGTGTTGTTGAAAAGCCTCCACCTGCTGTGATGGCACCCAGCTCAAATTTGATAAAGCAAATACTTAAAAGTATTGGTTTGTATAAATGAAATATTCAGGGCAGATTTTGGTCATGTTGCAAATCCCACAAATCAAGCAGTTTTATCAATCATTGGTTTTTGTTTATTTCTCCACTGCATGTTCTTTTATGTTAGCTGGATTTTTCATGAAAGACCATGCTCTATGACAAAATTAGTAAATCGTCAGCTTCTTTTGCCTCATAAAGTCGAATTATAGCCTCCCAAAGTTCTGAGAAGGTTCCTCACTGAACTTATGTCTGATACCATTCAAAACCAAATGAGTAAATTGGATATTCAAGTTTGTGTGTCTGATTTATTTTACTCAAAATTATATTTTCCAGGTGCATCCATTTCCTCCCAATGTATCAAATGTGTTCTTCTATGTAGCCAAGCAGTATTCCATTATATATAGGCACCACATTTTCTTTATCCAATCATATGTTGAGTACACGGGCTGCTTCTGTGATTTTTCTGCTATGAATTGTGCTATGGGTATTGATATGCATGTGTCACTATGATATGATGTCTTAAGCTCTCTGAGAAAAGTACCTCGCAGGATACCTGGGTCATATGGAATTTCCAATTTTAGTTGTTGGAGAAATCTGCAGTCAGACAAAGTATAAACTAAGATAAAGATGAAGGATAGGAGGACACAGGGGATGGATGTCTTGCAGATGGCAAGGAGTGTAGCTGACCAAGGGCAAGGGGTGAGAGGGAGGAGATGGAGAAATGTGTAGTGTGATGATGTTTCAGGTAGAAGGTCCTAATAACCTCAATAAATGTGAACATTATGTGTCAGAAACATGAACTCAGGTTCATAACATCAACAAGAGTGAAAAGGGGGAAAAGGGAACTAGAGGAGGAGGGAAGAAAGGGAAAAAAGCCTTTTTCTTAAAAGAAAGACAAAAGAAACAAGCTGTACCATGTACATGCACCAGCTCCCTAGGTTGAGTGTAAAATGCACGTGCTTCGAACACTAATGAAATACAAACAATCACTGTGATAAGATCATAGTGGTAGATCATCAGGCCTTGGCCTGAGCCCGTGGGAAGCTGCAGAGCTGCGCAGGAGAAGTGATTAGGTAGGCGATGCATTTTCGTGCATCCTTACAGATGCACGCATTATGAAAAACTTGAACACCATTTACAGACATCATGACAGTTCACCTTTGTTTTAACGTCCATTATTTAAGAATCAAGATCCTTTTCTCATGAATAAGAATAATGTTATTATAGTTAATGACTTTAATAAAAATGACATGTAGTGTTACAGAGTTTATTTTGAACTTTTCCCAGACTTTTCCAAACACGGGCTGATGGGTGACATAAAACACTGACTGTGAGGGAGAGAAGGGGTCATCAGTGTTGGGCAGTGTATGTTTTCTCAGATGTAGCAGGGGTGAAAATTCCTGGAAGGACCCACATTTTAAAAATATCTATTGCTTGCTTCCTCCCCAACATTTGAGATAAATAGTAACGTTACATGAAAAGTTCTACATCTTATCTTGGGGCATAAATGTTGAAAAGCACATAAAAATATAGTTCCTTCCCAAGGGAACTGGTGTAGCAGATGAAATAACGAATCCTTGAAACTGCAGACCAGATAGAGATAGTGGTAGATAGATAGAGAGACGACATATAGATAAATAAGAGACAAGTAGATATGAACACAGACATTATTAACAGTCTTATTTCACAATTAGCAGAGACAAATTTCAAATATATTCATCCAAGTGGAGAGTGAAAGAAAACGATTAACACTGGAATGTGCATGGCAAAACTTCAATTCAGTAATAGTTTAACCCATGTTTAAAACTATTGGCGGATCTCTTCTACCCAACCTCCTTTCTCCTAATAGCTTTTAACTGACTTTGCCTGGCTTTTCTTAGGTGGATTTCCTTGAGGCACCTCTCTACTAAGTGACCCCTGGAAATCCAAAGTTATGTCCTCGCCACTTCAAGGATAGAGGGGGAATGACAGAGAAAGAATTCTGATAGCTAGTTTGACAAAAGTGTAACAAATACATCCTCTACAGATTAGTTCTTTTTTGACAATTGCTCACCCTAGGACTAACCATTCTATGCCTATAAAAGAAAGCATAAAAACATTCTACAAAAATAAGCACAGAAGGGTATTATCTTAAAATGGTAAAAGCCGTTTATAATAAGCTTACTGCCAACATACTAAATGTGCAGAACTGAAAGTGATAGAGGGTAAGTACGACTCCCAACCTGCTAAATGGCAGCATGCTGTGCTTGTTCCCCCTGAGATCAGAGTGAATTCCAAGGAGCTGTGGAGGGTAAGGGTAGGGAAGATCCACAGAGAAGACAAGTAAGAGACAGGAGGGTATCCTGGAAGTGGGCTGCAGCTGAGGCCCTTAGTCAGGGGTAATTTACATAGCCAAGTCACAATGTGGGTACAGCGTGGGTCAAATTACAATGCGCACATAGGATGAGTGGTATAAGCTCTGAGCTAAACCTGGTGCCACAGGGGAACAGCCATGTAGGAATAGCACATGCAGTGAACAGAGGCAGTTTCAGAAGGGATGGGTCCGGATCGCCCCGCTTGAGTGACTGATTCTATCTGGACTTGACTGGGCCAAGTGATACCAATCAGAGTACACTCTCCAGTTATTGCTTCTCCATCAGGGAGGCATGGTTACTGCATCTTTATCTTGAAGTCTGCCCTTTAAACTATGTAGCTCCAGCCACAGTTCCAGGGTCTTCTTATCTTTTGCACTAACTCCATAGACAGCCTGTCCCTGTCTGATTGGCTATTAATTTTTCCCTAATCTAGCTGCCCACATTAAAGGCCTTTCTTCTGCAGTGATAGAGAAGACAATCGCACCCCCCTTCACTGTGCTTCTTTTGGCGTATACTCAGTTGATCGAGCAGGTGGACAAGAGAAAGCAGTACAATTTTCTGATAGGGAAGGATGAAGTCAAATGATCCATATCTGCAGATGACCGGATCCTTTGCAAAAAAACCCAAAACCTCCACCAAACGAGTCTTATGGCTAATGAACTCAGCAATGAATTTAAAAACTTAAATTTAAAATATTAAAATTAGAATTTAAAAAGTTCTACAAATTGTAATAAAATGTTGTTATAGCATTTCTATATACTTACAATAAATCCACTGAGAAAGGAATCCAGACTCATTCACAATAGCTTCAACAAAATTAAAAACCTAGGAATTCACACAACCAAGAAAGTGAAAATACCTCCATGACAAAAACAACAGTATTTTGAAAATGCAGATTGCAAAAGGAATCAGAAAATGGAAAAAGCATTCTTTGTTCCTCAGTAGGCAGAACAGTTATAGGCAAGGGATCATGCTGCGCTAAATGATATATAGATTTAATGCAATCTCAATCAAAATACCAAAAGTATTCTGCGTAAAATGAGGGAAAAAACCCTAAAATGTATATAGAATCAGAAAAATCACAGAATAGCAAAAGCAATTCTGAGTAACAAGGGCAGGAGGCATTACAATCCCAAATTTCAAATTATCTTACAAAGCCACAGTGAAGAAAACAGAACAGTAGATGCAAAAAAACAGACATATTGACCAGTGCTACAGAGCTGAGGAAACAGAAACATTTCCTGGCACATTCACCCAGATGCTCTCCAATGAACTAGCAAAAGCATACACTGGAAAAAAAGATAACCTTTTTAAAAATGGTGCTGTTAAGAAAGGTTGTCCTCATGCAAAGGTATAAACATAGACCCATCTCTCTCACCCCATATTTTCCCTGTATGGGGAAAAGGAAGCCTCTGTAGTGTTGTTGGGAATGTAAACTACAACAATCAGTATAGAAACCAGTGTGGAGAGTCCTCAAAAAATTAAAATAGAGATACTATTTGACCCAGCTATATCTTTCCTGGGTATCTTTGGGGAAGAAGTACATTGTATTACAGTGACACATGCATGCACTTGATTATAGCACAAAAACAGTATCAGTTAAATCTTGGGTGCAGGTTATCTGACTGTCCATCTATGCATAAAGAGAAAGTGACATACATGACCTCAAAGAAGGATATATTTGAATCATGGAAAATGGATACACCTAGAGTCCATAATGCTAGGCCATTAAATCAGATATAAAGGTTAAACAACACAGAAGGTTTCTCTTATATGAAAAAACCCCAAGTAAAAATAATTTAGAGCAAAGTAAAAGAACAGTTATTGGATACAGGGAGATAAAATTTGTTGAGATGCAAAAGAGATCGGTAGACAGGGGAAGATGGGCAAGAGGGAAGGAGAGGGAGAGGTAAAAAGGACCGAGAGGCCATGTGTATGTGAACCAATCTTTCACGATGAAAATATGCATTATATATTGCAAACATATACTAATATACTTTCTTTTTTAAAAAAGCAACAGGAGAGACTTGTAGTTCTTCAAGTAGGTCAAGTCTAAGTCTCAGGAGTGTTCCTAACATGAAAAGTGAATTCAACACCATCAGAAATAAAGCAGATGGATTGTTATTTTCCTTCCTAGGCTTTATTCTCCGATGGAAAAAAAATCAGGCCTCTATTAAAGGATGGCTGTTACATTGCTGAGGGCAGGTTTGACTTCAGATTTCAAATGTTTTAAATGATAAAAACCCAGTAGTTCCACTTAGAACTCCAGTCAAATTTTCTTCAGTAACCAATACTTAATAGCAATCTCTAAATTACTTTATAATGTATATGCAATAACTCTAAGACACCTAGGCAGGTATGATTTTATGCATAACACAGACGAGGAAACAAGCATAGGCAGGATTTTTGTGTGGCTGTGGGGTAAGTAGCATAAAGCACAAGAAGTCACTGTATGTAGGACAATCACTTTGCTATTTTTAAGGATAGTATCATGCATTCACTTGGCTGAAGCCATTAGACATGAATTCCACTGTTTAGAGAAGTGAGGGAGATTATATAAATTCGTGGAGTGAACAGGGTAAAATGAACACAATCACAAGTGTTCACATCTGCTCAAAGTGGAACAGTTTCTACTCAGTACCCAATAGTTGCTGCCATGCAAAAAGCAGACCATTGATATTACATCTTCACATTTAAAAAACAAGTCAGATATCTGAATTTTGTGCAAAATATCCTCAAATTTAAATATGGGAGTGTAATTTATTTAATAAAAGAATTTTGTGGGTTATACACAGTTATCATGCCATCCATGAATGCCTTGCTTAAATTTTGTTTGTTCATTTGCTTGTTTTTTGAGACAGAGTCTCACTATATAGTCCAGGCAGGCTTTGAACTTGCGTATGTAGCCTAGGCTGGCCTTGAACTAAGGGCAATCCTCCTGCCTCGCCTCGCCAGCTCTGGGATTACAGGCATGTGCTACCACATGTGGCTTGGCTTGCTATTTAAGTAGTTCAACATCCTGTTTACCACCCCTCTCAACACTGCAAAATTTATGTTTCTGCTTTTTTCACCCTACTATTCCTAGGTAAACCCTCACAGGAGCATAGTACTGTTCAGCAGGAGCCTGAGCTCTGTTCTTCATTCTAACTCTTCATTATGTCTCTGCTAATTTTCGTTGCTCCTTTACCATGCACTCTTTAAAATTTGTGAAAGAAAGTAGAAGAGAAGACAGGCAAAACCAAAAACAGAAGGAAGATTGGCAAGTATCTAGTTAAAATGGAGTTTTCCAAAAGTGCACTGAATTAAGAAATGTTTCCGAGTTGGAATTGCAAGAATGCAAATTATTTTGGCAGTGAGAAAGGAAGAGTTAGTAGGCATGAGAGAGCGCCAAGCTCCACTTCTCTGAGAAACGGAGCCCTCGCCTCCTTTTTTCCTGGCTTTTACTTCACCTCTATTCACTGAGCTATGCAGAGCGGGCTCTACTGACCCAGATGTTCCCTTATTGGGCTCAAAGAATGTGATCGAGTCTGGCTGAGATGCCAATGTGTCTCATTGCAGCACATGACTGAGAATTGCCCCCCACTCTGCCACTGATGGCTGAAATAGGGGCTTGAGCAAGAGCTTGTGAGATTCCAGGGCTAAGACAAGATGACATCTCAGCTAAGGCCATGGGACTCAAAAAGAATTATATCTTCTTGGCAGTAAAGCTGCCAGCCTTGCACACGTCAAGCTATTTGTTGCATTACTGATTGAAGGCCTCCGTTCCTGGTACAAATTACTCTGTTTCTCCTTACAGACACTGCCTGCAAATTTTCTCTTCCTGAGCACTCTGCCGTGATCCACACCTACCTCCCTAACTGAAAGTAATAAAAGCCAGGCGCTTTCAGACTTGTGGCCTTTTGTTCCACAGAAAACACTGGTCATCCCAGAGCTTCTCAAATGCAGAATATTCTTTGTCTTTATTTGGCATCTGTGAGCCATGTTGCTGGGTAGGATACACTGACACCCTTCACGGGGATTTCTCTAAGTGTGCTCTTCATTTTTACCTCATAAAAACAAAGTCAGAAGGAATTATTCTTGACTGATAGTACAGATTTTCCCTAAAATGAGACAATGCTGTGGCTTCTAGCTGTTTTCTAGCCCTCTCTTGCTCCTCACTGCCTCACTCTTTCTTTGTCTCTCTGGCCATGTGTATATGTGCATGTTTGTGTTTTATACAAAGTGACACAATATTAGAGATACACTACTTACTTTTTGCAAGATCATATGAAGATATTAAAATGGAGAATAGATGTTAGGCAAGAAAAGGCAAAGTAAATGAATAAAGAAATGAAAAGATACATCATTCCTCTTTCAGAAATCAAACTCTTCATTCCTTCAAATTTTCACAATGTACATTAAGGAAAGAACGAATCGGAATGTCTTTCTTCTAACATCCGGTAAGAAAAAGTTAGCATTCTATTTTTAACTAATGTTTCTCTCATTTCATTTATTTGAACAGGTAGATTTCTGTCTATCAATTTCCCTACTTTGTTTCCCACCTATCACTTTATTTAGTTGTATTGCCTTCTATGTCATTTATGCGTGGATCTTGCCAAAGTCTTTTCATTGACTGTATCTGCCTCTTGGTATGTTCTTCCCCCAAATTTCTGCAGGTCACGTGCTGCCAGTTTGGACTTCAGCTCCAATGTCTATTACCACGCAGCCTGGAGAGAGACCCTCAGTCAGTTGCTGTCTCAGAACATCACAAGGCAACTATCCTATGAAGCCAATTGTTGATTCTTGTTGTCTAACTCTTCCACCAGAGAGGAAGTTTCACTTGAAGAGTCCCTATTTGTCAGTGTTTCCAGGTCAAGGAGAATGTTGACATATTGGAGCAGTCAGGGTCTCTAAAGGCCACACCTTTATATACCCTCACACTGGTTTCCGAAAATAAGATGAGAAAAAGGGTGGCAGATGTAGCTCGAAGCCTTGCCAACATTAGTCGCTTTAAGCCAGAATGAGAATCAAATGACTCAACCATTTCATCCTAGAATTAGGCGGATTCTTTCTTTGTGTTTAACGTAACAGAAGACTGGGTTGTGCCTGGCACAAAAACATATGCCTCGTGAGGAGTCAGATAGGCATTCCTGGTTTTTCACAAGTCAAGAAGCTGCTACTCTGTGACGGCCACATTATTCTTCTCCATTGTTGTAATCTGATAGGTAACTCTGCCTCTTCAGAGGATCAGTATATAAAGATGTAGAGAGAAGCCAGCTCCTACCTTCACTTACCTCCTCTTGCACAGAAAGAATATCTAGAGTGAGAAAGAAGCATCGCTCTCTAATTGATAGTGTTTAATAAATATATTCTTTAAATCTCTAACCCTAGATGATAAAATGGGGGTAGAGTGGGGTTAAAGAGATTTTCCAACCTACATTTATTTCCTAGTGCAATATTTTCGTACAACATTCTTAAAAAGTTTCAGCATTTGGCATTATTGGTGCTATGTGAAGGCCACAGGGATAATGGTGAAGGGAACAGAAGAGAAGACAGGCTTTGAAACCACAACAGAGAAAATGAGACCAACACTTGGGCCCTTGAGCTGGTTTCCTCTGCTCCTGGGCTGCTCATTTTCACCGAGTCTCCATTGCTAAAGCAGACAAATAACCATCAGTGGAAAGTAATCTATCCTCATTCAATTAGACTGCAAAGCAATTACTTTTTTTCTTCCAAAGAAAGTGCAATTAGTTCCCTTTGAAAATGTATCCCAGCTTCAAACAAAAAGCAGAACCTCTGAAAATGAATGTTCAAAACAGAACAGTTTTGAAGCAAGTCTCCTCCTACTTCTTTATCTGTCTGTAGTCTGAGATTTCGCTCCTTAGGCCCAACTTGCCTGTATTTGATGTTTGGTGCTTCTCTAAAATGATTCCTTGCAAGTCGCCTCTTCCAGTACTGACCTTTCTCCCTCTCAGGAGGTAGCCAGACTGAGATCTGAGAGCGTACACAGGCACCATGGTGCAGGAGAAAGTGCCCCGTATTGGATGGGCAGTTTTGATCTCTGCTTTTCTGCTTTGTGATTCTGAGAAAATTAACATTCTCCTCTGAACTTCAATGGCATTATTTTAATATGAAGTTTTTGAAGTCAATAGATGTTAGTAATAAAATATTTTCAAAGACTCTTACCAAGTATTTAAATAAAACCTGAAAACCTGCAACTTCTATAGATCAATTAAAAAGGAGCAATGATAGGGAACAGCGATGGCCAAGGGCCTTCACGTTCCCTCTCAGGCCCTTAGATATTCATGTAATAAGCTACGAGCTTAAATGGTCTCTGACGTTGTGTTCATACCTACTGACTCTGGTTCTCCCTAGAGGCTTGTGGCCTGTCGCTATAAGATGAATCTCAGTTTGACATCAAGGGTCTACATCATCGTTAGAAATTTGTTTCATCTCTATAGCGAGACCGTTTTCTTTCTGGGAAAACGGAGATAATAAAAAGAAATTTCTTTCTGTTTGTTTTTAAAACAAATGCTAGTACTTTTTTCTTGAAACTTTTCCCTTTATAATATCTTCACATTATATTTACTGGAAACGTGTATAAATCTCCCTCACCTTTGTAATTGTTCCAAACTACTCCAGAGCATGGCATACCGCTATGCTCTTTTAATAAACTTTACAGAGTTATAATTATTTTTTTGCAAATAATGCTGCAATAAATATCATTTTGGTTTCTTCCACACATTCCAACGAATGACTGTATGCAATGTAAGATCATGTATTCATTGTTTTCCATTACCGAGAATGTGCAAAGGTTATAAACCAATTTATCATCTCAGAAATCTTGAATTAGTTCACCCTTTATGCTATAACTCCACCAATATTTGAGTATCATAATATTACATAATGTACCTTAAGATTTTGGAAGTTGGAAAAGTTTGTATTAATTCCTATGTTTCTAAACTAGTGCAGCCCCTAAACTCTATTAGACACTTAATGAACACTTATGACCTTCAACCTATGTGTTAGTTTGCAAATTGTAGACATGCAAATGAGCATTTATATAGTCACTGTTTTTCCTTCAGATGTTAAGCAATTGCTTAAAGTTAAAATATGTTTATACCTAAGTTAGGAGTTGATGCTAATAATGGGAAAGCTTATGAGCTGAACCTAACACAACATTCACAATGAGGTGAATACTTCCTTTGAGGTTTCATGGTTGTAAATTTGAAACTCACTTCTTACCCTTATTATTTACTTCATGAGGACAATTTCACTTTACTCTTTGGTGCATTGTAGAGTGGGATTTTCATAATCTCTTTTTGGGGGATTGTTCTATCATGGACATACAAAATTATAACCTGCTTAACTGGGACCATAATAGCTACCTCATATTAATGGTTGAGCCTTGTCATAGTTAACAGCTGCTCAGTGACTTTTTTGGGAAATAGGCTCAAATTTTGATTTGAGAATGCTTTGAGTTCTAGAGCTTAAAGAACATACAAAATTTCGGTATTTAAATTATCTATCTATTATTGGGAAAAAATAGACCCTAAAGAGACTTTTGAGTTGTGTGGTGGATTGACATGTGGTAGTGAACTTATGACACCCAACTGAACTGACTAATTGTGGTGCTGGATGTGGGAGGCTATCTGAGGACTGTTGTCAGCAGCATAATAGGCAGAACTGGAGAAGAAGATGGAGGCTGTTGGGAGCTGAGAAAGGCTATTGGGAGATGGTAGAAGTTGTAAGGAACTGTTAGTTCTTTTCGAGGAGCTCGTCATGCTGACTTTCCTGATGAACTTGGCTGTTTTCACCCTCTGAGGAGCTAGGGATCTTTTTAGCCCTGAGAATAACTTCAGTTCACTTTGGGGGAGCTCTGGTCCTCGCTTCCCAGCTCCAGAGGGGAAGATGGTGCACTTCCAGTCTCCTGGAGAGGCTTACTGCATTGGCTTCCCTGATGGAAACTCAGATGTCCTCACCATTGGTGGAGCTTGGCACCTCACTGTTGCTGAGGATGGCTGTGGTATTTTTTAGGGAAGCTCTGGTTCTTATTTTTAGCATCGCTTCCTGATTCCAGTGCAGATCCCTCAGCCTGCTAGCACAGATCCTTCCTGCTGTTTGCACAGACTTTCTAGATTCCACCGCTGACCTTTAGGCCTTCCCAGGCAGATTCATGAAACAGGCCTTCATGAGACATTGTCATGGGCTCTAGGCTTCCAGGTGGACACATGGGAGGCATGGTTATGGGATGTAGGTATTCAGCTGGACTCATGCAGGACATTTCTGTGAGACCCAGGCTCTCAGATGGATTCGTGGGCCTTTATTATGTGGACAGATTCCCTGCACTCTCTTGTATATGATTCTTTGGGTGACTGTTATAAATAATCTTATAAAATATGTGTCCTGCATTATATTGTGGTCCTTGCAAAAGAACTCCAAACTGCAGCAAGTTGCAAGAAGGGGCAAAAACAACTGGAATGTAGTTTGCACTGCTCAATTATTCTTAATTCTCCAAATAAGACGTTGGCCATCTGGTATTTCTCAAGGGAGAATTTATTCATACAGCTCTTGGGGAATGCTAGGAATTTAAAGAACAGTCAAGAGATGGCTGCAACATTCCATGTAGATAAAAAATGTACCAACGGCCTCTGTTTCCCCATTCTTACTCCTCACCTGGGGTGACCACAAGTGTCCCACTGGCCAAAATGTTACAGTTACTTACCATTAGTGGTCTTGCTCATGATACTAGTGGAGTGGTCTTACTACTCATGATACTCTTTCCCAAAGAGTATAAAAACATTCAAATTCTACCAAACATGATTCTGGTGTCACATTTGAAAATTTATGACCACCTGATTATTTTCATTTTCCAAATCACATTTACTCACAGGTCCTCCAAACCTCATTGTCTTGACATGGAATCTGTGGTCTATGCGCATGGTTATTGGTCACTGCCTGTGCCTCGCTGTGACTTTCTGGATACTGGCAGTGCGAGATTACAGCATTCCATACAGTCTAAGATTCTGCATCAGATCTTTTAAGTATTTTGATCATCTTGTGTGTCATTCATGGCTTATCTGTCTCTGTCTTTCATACTACTTGTTTCTAACCTATTCCTTTATTATATCCACACACAAAGATAAGGTAAGAAGTCTTTAGTTAACTATTTATTCCGAATATACCACACCCCAGCATTTGCTACTTCTGGAAATTTCACTTCCCTCATTCCTGCTTTAACTTGTGACCTATGCCCGCTTGCCCGGACATCACTATCTCATGACTAGATTAATACACAAACTCCTTATTTTTGTCTTCTCCTTCCTTAAAATATTCCAAGATTCCTACTGAAATTCCTAAATGAGATCTTCAAATGTTCCTGGGGAGAAAGTTCAGGAAGTTGATTGCTTGAAGGAATTCTATTTACTGGTAAGACCTTTTATTATAGGGCTTGATTAACCATTTTTGTTCTCCATTTAAATCTTCAAAGCTTCTCCAACTCTACTAAGACTTTCCCTTTATCATCATTTTGGTAATGTCATTGGATCTTCTTGTAGTAAATCTAAAGGGAGGAAAACCACAAGATATATATTGAGGAAAGGACAGGAAGGAAATGGCAAATCATGCTATAAAATGCATAAGTGGGATCATCAGTATCATTTTATGTCATTTTTCTACTTTTCTATACTACCTATGTATTTGTAATGAGAAAGCATCACTTACAATTCAGGGAAGCAAAGGCAAGCATTTTCTACTCGGCTATCTAGTGGTCTCTTCCACGTGGGTACCAAGATTTCCTAAAATCTGAACATCCTGCTGTACAGAATGAATACTTCTCACTTACTTTATGGCTATATGATTTAGTTATTGTCCGTGAAACATAAGGGAAAATATACCAGAAAATTTGGCTCATTTGGAACTAAATTTAGCTTTTAAAAAAACCCTTTGCATTCTGTATTTCATTTTTTTGTCATACATTAAATTTCTGGATTTTTTGCAGTCATTTTCAGGGAAACTTAAAAATGGAAGCCATGTACTAAGTGACAGAGCAAAACCACAGGAGGCTGGGTCAAGAATCACAGTATGATAATTCTGGTTGTATTCTGATTTTCCAATGAATTTCAGTGTCCTAATGAAAGGTGGAGCATGTGTCATTCTTCTCAAGAATTCTACCTCCTGGGCATCATTCCGTTGTGTAGTTCTTCCACTGAGTGAGGGCAGGAATTATTCCTTTTTTATTCAATTCTAATTTATACAGCTGATATAATATTACTATCTTAGTTAATTTTCTCTCATTGCTGAGACAAAATACCTGACACCAGAATTAAGAAAGGAAAGGTGTTTATTGAGCTCACTGTGTGTGGAGGTTTCAGTCCATACTCGGCTGGCTCCAAGGCAGAGTGGCACATGGCAGAGGGCAACAGTTCATGGCGGTAGAAGACAGCAAAAGCAACAAGAGCAAAAAGGAGGGGGAGCGGCAGCAAGCAGCCTCTTTCCCTCTCTTACACTGTGTGCAAACTACCCGCCCCAGGGTGGGCATAGCATTCACACCCATGAGTCAGTCCTAAACGCTAGAAGCCCACCGCATGACTGCTTGAGGCTTTGGGGGGACAGCCAGACACAAACCATAAAAATTACTTATGATATTAAATTAAAGCAGACTATGATCTCTTTCTTCCTCCCCTCACCCTCTCTCATTCCCTCTTCTCTTTTCTTCCTTCCTTCTCCTTGGATTACTTGTGCCCAGAAACCCAACAGGAACATCATGAGTAGCCCCATGTAGATAGCCATATTTTATGGCTAGGATGTGAAGTGGTCAGTTAAGCAGCCAGGAAATTAATAGCTTTAAAATTCTGAGTAAGCTTGGAAGTAGCTCTGTCACATACACAGGTCTTGATATATATGAAGCTCTGGCTGCCAGTCTATTTGCAATCTCATCAGAGACTGAGTTACAGAGATTCAGCTTCCTGATGCAGAGAAAGTTTGAAAACCATAAGCATTTGTTTGTTTTAGCCATTACCTTTAGGATAATTTATTTTTCATCCAAAATAATGATTGTAATGCACAGAGATGATTACCCCTTCATAGATATTTGTTCTGATAACAAAAAACAAAATGCAGGCAACATTTATTATGAAGACTTTAAATACAATGGTTTTAGGCATTTGCTCTCTCATTTGCATACCTGCCCCCTCATTTGTCCTTAATTTCCAGACAATGATAAATAAAATTTTTTATTCATTACCCAATACGGCATGATTGCACACAGGGTAACCCTGTCAAAAGTTGTTTCAGCAGAGGCCATGGTATAGGGGAGGATTTTCACTATGAGCAACATTTTGGCCCACATAATTACATATTTTAATACAGGAGTGTTTTTTTTAAATTATCGATTATTTAGCAATGTTGCTCTACTTTGCAAACTGCATACTAAGAGCACCCTTCCCTGCAAGATGTGACAACCAAAAGTGTTTCCAAACATGATCATATGCTTCTAGGAGGAACACATAGGTTGAGAGCTGCTATTAGCAGGGAGAGGACAGGTAGTTCTGTACAGTCCCACATGTGTGTACAAGCGAGGGGCTGCTACTCTCAAGCCACCATCTGCCTATGGCTATCCAGAGTTCTACCTTTGCTTTTTTGGTTTTTGTTTTTCTGGTTTTTTGTTTTGTTTTTATTTCTTTTTGAGGAGGGTGTCACTAAGTTGCTCAGGCTGGCCTTGAACTCACTGTGTGGTCCAGGGTGGGGTTGAACTTGCAGTGATGCTTGCAATATGCCAGCCTCTCAGGTACTGGAATTATAGGAGTGGGTCACACACAAGTCTACTACCCTTTCTTTGTAGAGGGAGGGTTTTGTTGCTGTTGTTGTTGTGTTGTTATTTTTAGCTGTTTCCTTGTATTTTTCTATTGATGTATCAGTGTTCTGGACTAGAGCCAAGGGGTAGGACTTTGCTTGCAACAGGACTCAGCCGTGTTTCTGGCATAACTATCTTCACTGGACCTGTGGGTGTCACCCAGCCATTCTTAGATGACCTGTAACACCTGTATAGAAGGTACTTGCTAATGTGCCCGAGGGCCTGCTACACTTCCCATGGGCTCATGGAGGTGACCTATTACTGATCATCTCCTAGGTAGGCTACGCTGTCTTTGCCCAGAGTCCTGCAAAACTTCTAATCTTATTGAGTGCTTTCTCTACTCTCTTAGCGTGGGTTCAGACTTTTCTGCATTTATTGTCTATCAAATATATTTTTATGGTGCAATGTTCTCATTTTAAAGCTTAGCCTATTGAATACTAGTTAATAAGCCCACACAAAACAAAACCTTTTCTTTCAAGGTTAATTTTTTTCTAAAATGTTTCAAATGTATTGTATGTGAGTTTTCACTTCTATTTTTAATTTTGTTCAGTACATGCAAGTCATCACTTTTATATATTTTAATGTGAAACACTATGTTTTTTAAAAGGCAGAGGTAACTGATCAGAAAAGGTATCACCAGGAAATATATCAAAATATCGCCTGACTATAAACTTAAATACAAAATTTTAATGTATTACAAAACTATAATGTTCAAATGATATATGTTCATGAAACCAGAACTACATTATTTTGAGGAAGTGACTCATATGTTTTGAAGCATAATTTATAACTGAAAACTAATTAAAGGGCGGTTCTATTTTTCTAGCTGTTCCAAAGGCCATGACTGATGGTCCAATTACCACTTAACAACTTTTCTTATACATTATTTTAATTTCTAAACTTAGTGATACACCTCTCTTCACAAACTTTGTCTCATAAACTCTTGGCCTTCTCCCATTCTCATTCCATTTAAAATTTCCAGGTCAGTTCTTCTGATAAAATACCTAGAGGAAAAGAGCTGAGTTGAATTAGACCTCTAATCCTAGTTTGTTGAAGAATCTCCAGACTGATTTCCACAGTGGTTGTACCAGTCTACACTCCCACCAACAGTGAAGAAGAGTTGCTTTTTCCCCACAGCTCCTCCAGCAGTTGTCATTGATTGATTTTTTGATCATAGCCATTCTCTCTGGGTGGGACAGAATCTCAGTGTTGTTTTAATTGAAGACAACCATATGTAATATAAGAGCCATTGTTAATTTCCTACCACCTTCTTTTGAAATTCTGTATTTTAAAAATTATTTTTGTGCTGCTTTGTTCATGTCCATTTTTCTTATTTTGTTTTTCTTCTTTTCTCTTTAAAATAAAAAAAAAAATAAAATAAATAAATTTTGTAGACCAGAGCCTCTAAACCTTCAAAAAGAAAAATATTTTCCTAATACTTTGGAAGAAAAAAAATACAGTTAGCAATATTGTAATCCTCTTTAAATTCAGCCTAAAAAAAGAAATGTGTGTCCCATGAAACAGTGCTAGCAGCTGGTGCTGAGTGTTCTGAGAATACAGGGAAAGAGAAGTCTACATTTGAGTGTGGTTCCAGTATGGGCACAGTAGGTCAGGAAAGTATGTGTGGAAGGCAGGAGTGGTTTACCAGGAGGAGAGAAATGGTGTCGGCTTTTGTCTTATCTCATCAGCCTCTTAGTTTTCTACTTTAGATCTGTTGACACAACTCATGGTTGTGTATTGTACATATTCTTTTCAAAATGATCAAGAGATGGAGACAGACAGGAGGGTCAGGGGAAGCGAAAAAAGCTAAGATGTGTTAGGTACGTGTACCAACTCCCCATAATACATGTGAACATTATGCACTATAGGCACATACTAATATACATAAAAATAAAATTTAACAGTGTACATATCTTGAGGTTAAGCTATGCATCATATTTAATTTTCTGAGAGCAATTTAGTGAATTGTACATACACAATAAAGACATATGTTTGCCTTTTGATGAGAAAATAATAAAAATTACTCTGAATTTTCTTTCATGAACCTAATTCTCCCTAGCAATACATGGAACACCGATGTCTTTGAAATCTTCAACTCATAGGAGAAAAGGTAACTATAACTCACAAGTCACTTCTCAACTACACAGAGCCTGGAATAGAAGTCTGGAGGAGGGATATTCCACAAAGGATCACAGATGTATTATCTGCAGATCAGACAACATATGGCATGTTTAATTGCAGCTCGGAAACAACAGGAAGACTAAAATTGATGGCTCATTTTTAAAGATTCAAGTTAGCATTCTAAGCATCATTTGAAAATGTCATTGGATTACTTGACTCAATCCAAATTACCTTAGGCATTTTCCATAGCTTAAAAATTGAATTGAAAGTTCCAAAATAGGTTAGTGTCTGGAAGAAAAAAAAGATGTCTTACAATGACTTATACTCATTCTTTTTTCTATTTTTTGCTTCCAGCATGGCTCTAGGGGATGAAACCACATGACTAGAACACAAGTATACTCTTTTTAGTTGTTCATTTTGAACCATAACAAGAAGCATAAAAATTAAAAGAAAAAGAGACTAACAAGAAGGCCCAGAAAATCATCACACAGAATCAATGCATCGATTTGTTGTTTTGATTTTGTCTTCATTGTTGTTCTGTTAGTTTTTTAAAACATTAAAATAAAACTTAAAAAAAGAATCTATGTCTATGTTGGGATGTTTAAATAATGAGGAGGTCTCCTTGCTCTAGGTTAGACTATACTTTCAATCATTGAAATTATAGCAAGACAAAAATTTTGGAAGTCTATGTGATAGAGGGAAGGCAAAAACTTCCACGTCTCCATGCCAAATCCACTGCAGTGCCCACTATATTTATGTTTGACCCTTACAACTTTAAAGTCGCTACTTGAACGTGGCATCTTCACCTTTCTGAAAAGTTAAGAACCTGCATTTGCTTGAGGAAAAGGAAATACGGATTGGTAAAGCCTCATGACTAAGACTGGCAGGCTCAACTACACTGCAGCTCCACTGATTAAAGCAAGGTCTACAGTGAGATCCAATTATAATTACATGTTTGTAGTAGTTGAAAGTGCACTACTTCTCCCCAGTAGATTCATGAAGTTGTACTCATCAAAAGAGTGGGGAAAGAAAACATTTATCAAAAATGAACCCAAGCTATTACAAATTGCACTGCTATAAACATGGGTGCACATATATCATGGTGATATGATGTTTTCAGATCTTCTGGGAAAATACCCAGAAGGGAATAGCTGGTTTGAATGGAACCTCTAGATCTAGTTTGTTGAGAAATCTCCCAACTGCTCTCTACAGTGGCTGTTTGATCAATCTTGTATGTCTATATGTGTTTTCCTGAGCATACACTTTCAAGTTATCAATATGTAATGCAGCAACTATTGTTGGTTTCCTGTTGCTTTGTCTATAATTCAATTTTTATTATACCTTTATTGTGCTACTTTGTGTCTCTTTGTTAATACTTTCTTCTTTTTTGTTGATGTTGCTCTTTTTCTTTTACACTTTAAAAAATAAAAAAAAAAATTATAAAAAAAACCCAAAAACCCAAGAATGTACCCAAGAGAAAATGTCATCTGTCTTCCCTTAGGACAAGAGTGAAACAGTTGTTCACAAAATGTAGAGCAATTACTTGGTTCAAGGACTTTACTCACCTTTTATTTGTAAAATTCATTTAATTTTTAAAGGAAGAAAATACCTTAGTGTTGTACAGGACACGTCATCACTCCTGTCCCCTTCATTCATATATTGAAATCTAATCTAATTGTGGTGATATTTAGACATGGAGCCTCAAATGAAGTAGTGAAGGTTAAATCAGTTCACAAAAGTATTCCTCATCTGACATAAGTAGTGCCTCTATCTTAGAAAGGGAAAAAAAAAAAAAAAGACACCAGAGAATTGTCACCATATGAGACAAACCTAGCCATCTGGAAGTTAGGAAGATAATCCTCTCCATAAGCCAAACTTGCTAGATCTTGATCTAAGACTTTCAGGCTCTAGAATTGTGAAAAATAAATTTCTGATGCTCAAGTTGGGCAGTTTGCAGTAATTGTTCATGGCATCTTGGGCAGACCAAAATACATGCTAATACCAAATAACCTTAGATTATTCAAAAAGGTACAGTTAGAAAGATAACAATAACAAACCGCTCTGGAGGCTTATATAACATTTTCTTGCTAGTTTTTGAATAAATAATTTTTTCTGAATTTAGCTTGTTCTTTGAAAGTCATTTTGCAAGGAAACTGCAAATAATATTTTGAAGTAACAGAAAAATTTGAATTTATTTTAACTTTTAATGCTACGAATTTACATCAATTTCTAACATCATGTTATTTATGTTATCTAAAATAAATTTAAGTAACTGGAGATTGATCATATTTCAGACTTGTACTATGTTGCTTGTTTCTTTTTGCTTTTGAAAACTTTATTATTGATTTGTCTTTATGATATCTCCCTCTCCACTGTACTACATTTGTTCTCTAGAGACACATTTGTTATACATTTTGCTTTGTCTTCTGGATACAGCTTACCTGGTCCAAGCTACTTTCTACTTGGAACATGATAGAAATCTTGGAAACAGATTTTGTCTGTGTTTTAGTAGTTGATAGCTTGTATTTTTTACACAGAGATTGAGAGGGTAAAATCCTTTATTGAGGCATAGTACACAATTTTTAAGGGTTTGATCAATGATTACTCTGGGAATGGTCACATCTCATGAATAGTGAAGACAGTAGGACTTCCAGGGCTTTAGGATTCATGTGATAAATTTTTTTGTTTGTCAAAGTCCTTGAAATTCGCAAACATAAACAATTTCTAGTCAGGTATTGAGCGTTTCTGGACATGAATGCTTTTTACCTTGCATGATACATTAGCACTGCAAATATGTTAACACACTATATACTTAGTATGTGTTATGCTTTGGGGGTTTTTTTGCAAGAGGAAATATTAATATACAGGGCCCACATTTTATATGATTATTCATAATACTCATCCACAGAATCATATACAAGAGAGTACAGGAAATCTGTCCACACAGTATAGACCAGGAATCCATCTGAGGGCCTGGATCCAGTGATAATATCTGGCATGAGTCCAGCTGAAGGCCTAGAGTCCATAACAATATCTCATGCAGGCCTGTTTTATGGATCTGCACTGGGAAGGTCCAAAGGTCTGTGGTGGAAAATAGAAGTTCTCTGTCAGCAGGATGAAGGACCCATGCTACAGGCTCAGGGATGCTCAAAGTGAGGGCCAGAGCTCCCCCAAAGTGAACCAAAGCTATTCTCAGTGCCAACAAGATCACAAACTCCTCAGAGGATGAAAACAGCCAAGTTCATCAGGAAAGCCAGTGTGACGAGCTCCTCCAAAAGAACCGACAGCTCCTTACAGCTTCTACCAGCTCCCCACAGCCTTTCTCAGCTCCCAAGAGCCTAAATTCTTCGCCAGTTCTGCCTCTTATGCTGCCAGCAATAATCTCCAGGCGGGCCTCCCACGCCCAACACCCTGCTTACTCATTCAGCTGGGGGATATCAGTTGACCACCAGTTGTCAATCCACTACAGAATGCTATATGTTTTATATGTAGTTAACATTGGAAGGATGAATTTCTCTTTCATTTTGTCAGGATGTTTTCTCCGCAATATGATAGACAAAGGAACTGTTATATTACCTTAGTGTAAACTGTGGAGAATTCCAAATGAAGTTAATTATGTCTATTATCATACAAGGTAAAAATACTAGCAAATAGAATGCAGCGAATCATAAGGAAAATTATACACCATGACCAGGTTGGATTTATTCCAGGAATGCAGGAATGGCTCAATACTCCCAAATCAATTAATGTAATACATCATATCAATACAGCCAAAGACAAAAACCACATGATCATTTCAATAGATGCAGAAAAAGCTCTTGATAAAGTCCAACATGCATTCATGTTAAAAACCCTAGAAAAAATAGGAATAGATGGTCTCTACCTCAATCTGATCAAAGCCATCTATGACAAACCAACAGCCAACATCATACTAAATGGACAAAAGCTGAAAACTTTCACTTTAAAGTCAGGAACAAGACAAGGATGTCCATTGTCACCACTCCTATTCAACATAGTTCTGGAAGCATTAGCCAGAGCAATTAGACAAGAGAGAGAAATAAAAGGAATAAGGATACGAAAGAAAGAAATTAAACTATCACTATTTGCAGATGACATGATACTATACATAGAGGACCCCAAAAACTCCACAAGAAGACTCCTGGAATTAATTGACAAATTCAGCAGCATAGCTGGATACAAAGTCAACACCCAAAAATCAATAGCATTCCTATACACGAACAACAAACAGACTGAGAGAGAAATTGAGGAAATCATACCTTTTACAATAGCATCCAAGAAACTGAAATATTTAGGAATCAAACAAAGAATGGGAAAGATTTATTCAGTGAAAACTACAGTACTCTGAAAAAAGAGATCGAAGAGGATTTCAATAAATGGAAAAACATACCTTGCTCATGGTTAGGAAGGACCAACATTGTGAAAATGGCCGTACTACCAAATCTGTTGTACAGATTCAATGCAATTCCCATGAAACTACCATTAGCATAACTCACAGATCTAGAGAAAATGTGCCTTAAATTCATCTGGAACCAGAAGAGACCCAGAATAGCAAAAGCAATCCTGGGCAACAAGGACAAATCAAGTGGAATCATAATCCCTGACCTGAAATTATACTACAAAGCTACTGTAATAAAATCAACCTGGTACTGGCTAAATAACAGACCTGAGGATCAATGGAACAGACTGGAAGATACAACCACAACGAAAAACACACTCAGCCACCTAATATTTGACAAAGGGGCCAACCAAACTCACTGGAAAAAAGATGGCCTGTTTAATAAATGGTGCTGGAAAAACTGGCTTGCCTCTTGACAAAAACTGAAAATAGACCCAAGTCTATCACCATGCACCAAACTCAGGTCAAAATGGATCACAGATCTCAACATTAAAACAGAAACTCTAAATCTATTGGAAGAGAAAGTAGGTAAAAATCTTGAAGATATAGGAGTAGGCAGAGAGTTCATGAATAAAAATGAAACTGCAAGGGAAACACTTCAAAGAATCAATAACTGGGACCTCATCCTACTGAAAAGTTTTTCCACATCTAAAGAGATCACCAGCAAAGTAAAAAGAAAACCCACAAATTGGGAAAAAATCCTAGCTGGCTGTCCTTCAGACAAAGGTCTTCTATCTAGAACATACAAAGAATTAAAAAACATGTACCTGTCCAAATTCAAAGACCCAATCCAGAAATGGGCATCTGAGATGAATACACACTTCTCAGATAAAGAAATACAAATGGCAAATAAAT
>PVLD010001216.1:81830-149037 GCA_004027595.1 Dinomys branickii | reverse complement strand
ACATCCAATAACAGATGCTGGCGAGGCTGTGGAGAAATAGGGACTCTATTACACTGCGGTGGGAATGCAGACTGGTGCAACTACTGTGGAGAGCAGTTTGGAGATTTCTCAGCAAACTAGGTCTACAGGTTCCATTCAAACCAGCTATTCCCCTTCTGGGGATTTTCCCAGAAGATGTGAAAACATCATATCACTCGGATATATGTGCACCCATGTTTATAGCAGTGCAATTTGTAATAGCTAAATTGTGGAAGCAACCCAAATGTCCATCCACAGAGGACTGGATTAAAAAACTGTGGCATTTTTATATAATGGAATATTACTCAACTATAAAGAGGGACAGATTTGGGGCCTTTGTAGGCAAATGGTCACAATTAGACACCATACTCATAAGTGAAATAAATCAGAGGTACATGTGCAAGCAACGTATTGTGTCACTGGTGTAAGAACCCGAGGGTGGGAATATAAACTAAGAGACATGAAGGAAATCTGTTCAAAAGTAAAGAACAGATGGGATGAGGGAAAGGAGAAAAGAAAGAGGCAAAAATGTATGTATGTATGTATGTATGTATGTATATATGTATGTATATATGTGCAGGATGGCTAACATGGTTCTACTATTGTCTTATGTCACTTAATGGTAAGGAATAGCTGATGACTGGTTGTTTGATCAATCTTGTATGTCTATATGTGTTTTCCTGAGCATACACTTTCAAGTTATCAATATGCAATGCAACAACTATTGTTGGTTTCCTGTTGCTTTGTCTATAATTCAATTTTGACTATACTGTTATTGTGCTACTTTGTGTCTCTTTGTTAATGCTTTCCTCTTTTTTTGTTGATGTAGCTCTTTTTCTTTCACACTTTAAAAAAATTATATAAAAAAACAAAAAAGGAAGGGATAATTATCTATACATGTATATAAGTATGTATGTATATGCAGCATATCTAACATAGTTGTACTACTGACTTAGGTCACTTTATTGTAAGGAATAGCTGATGATTATTTGTTTGATCAATTTTGCATGTCTATATCTGTTTTCCTGAGTATACACTTCAAAGTTATCAATATGTAATGCAACAACCATTGTTAATTCCCTGTCACCTTGTCTGTAACTGAGTTTTGATTATACTATTCTTATGCTACTTTGTGTCTGTTAATATGTTTTTGTTCTTTCGCTTTTAAAATAAAAATAAATTTAAAAAATCAGATCTTTTTGTTATTGTGGAAAAGTAGAGAACTCCATGCTTATCTATCACTGGATTCACTACTGGGGCCCCTAGAATAAAAGAGAGATTAATAGGAGAAATGCACCAAAATTTTCCTAGCTTACTTTCCAAAACAAACTGTGAAGCACTTTGAATCTTGTCAACTGATCTCTTTAAATGTATTAAAATGAGAGAATTTTCTATTCTAGTGTTTAAATTGTGGGAATCATCTGAATTACTATTCTAATATTAAGATATATTCCTTTTTTCTGTGATGCCTGTAATTTCAGTATTATCTATTGGAGGTCAGTTTTTATTTGCTATGATTCTGTAACACTGGTATTGCCCTTGCTATAATTTGGATGTGTAATCTCTTAAATTTCATGAGTTGAAGGCTTTGTCCCAAGCCTGTGGTGCTTGTGAGAAATTAGGGAATCTTTTTGAGGTGGAGGCTACTGCGACATTGAGAGAGACATGGGATTCCCAGCCATTCCTCTCTGCTTCTCAGCTGCCAGGAGGTGAACAGGCCTCCTCTGCCTCATGCTCCCACTATGATGTATTGTTCTCCACATGTCGGAAGCAATAGAGGCAAATAACCGTGGATTGAAAGCTCTGCAACTCTGACCCAATGAAACATTTCCTTCTTTAAGCTGATTTTCACAGATATTTTGTTACAACGCTGTAAAATTGACCAATGAATTCATAAAGGAATTTGGAATGAATATGGAGGATAGGTAAGTATATCTTTCATATAGAACTCCAAAATAAGACAGCAGAAAAAGAAAAGAATACATGATTATATATATCTATGTAGTTACATATATGCATCTCTCTCTTTCTCTCTCTCTCTCTCTATATATAGGTGCAGATAGATAGATAGATAGATAGATAGATAATGTTTTCCCTTTCAGTGCTGTCTTTCTGGCACTTTGTATAAGGAATACGTTAGCGTCATAAAATATGTCAGAGGCTTTCCCCCCTCTTTTTATATTGTGTTAGGTTTTTGTCCTTCTAACATAAACAGCTCAAAGGTGCAAAAGCTGAATTTGGCTAATGGCTTTAGAGGCCATGGTCTGTAGTCACTCAGCTCCTTGCTTTAAGCCCATAGCGAGGCAGGACATCACAGCCAAGTGCGTGTGGTGGAGCACAGTGGCTCACTTCAGGGCAGACGGGACACAGAAAGAGTAACTGTCAGCAAGAAAGGGGTCAGGAAATATATATGGCTCCCACTGTCAGGTCCCTAAGACCCACAGCCTCACCTCCCCATAGCCCATCCAGCTATAAATGCAGTAACCCATTGATGAGGTAGTGTTTTCATGACCTGATCACTTCCTAAAAGCTCCATCTCTGGCCTTCAGCATAATAAGCCTTTTGAGGAATACTTTAGGAACAATAAAAAATATCTACTCAAACTATTTCTCTTTAATTGGAAAATGCTTCGTTTTGAAAACTTGATAAAAGTTACCAGTAAAACCATTTGAACCAGGAATTTTCTTTCTAGAAATATTTCCACTATGGAATCAATCACATCACATGTTTACATGAGAACTGACACAATCTAGTTGCTTAGTAAGGTTTACTATCTGATATTAAAAATATTTAATCTATGTTCTCTAAGTAAAAATTTGCGCAAGTAAAATTATGTATCCGTTACTGTACACTTAACATCTGCAACTCCTTTATTTCTTCTCATTCATTCATTTCCTTAGTTACGTGAGCTTCATTTTCTATGGATTTTTACTCATTTCTTTTTGAAGCTTTATGAAATTAATCAGACTGTTAATTCAGTTGTACTATAGTTTACTCATAGAAGCAGAAATACAGAAGATAATTTGTGTAGATAGATGATACGGATACAGTTCTATGCTAATATGCTAATGTTCAACCACCTCTCTTGCCTTTCTATGATTATTATAACTTATTATCTATTTAAAGTGCATATGTCTTTCTTAGAATTTGGTATTATGCCATCGCCTGAGCTGGTGAAAGTCATTTTAAGGATATGTCTTACACTCAATATTTATGTTTGCAAGAGAGGAGATCAGGAAGAGATGATGTATGCGTGATGAGAAAGTGAGAAAACCACAAACATGAGATAGATCTCCCTGAGGATGAGCCTGTTGTCTCTCCACTCTTGCTGCCTCTAACTTTGATAATGTGAGAATCCTGCCACAGGAGCCAGGCACCTTCCTCATAGAGAGAAACGTTCGCCCTTGAGTTACCTAAACTGAAGGAAGATGATGAAGAAAAGCAGGTACAGGCTGGCCCTAGCACTTGCCAATGAAGTGACTCTGCAGGTGTAAGAGTCGTGTGGGCTGCAAATGTATTTTGGAGCTCAGTGTTAGATGAGATAATCCATCATTTTTGTCATAATCTTTTGGTTGTCTTAGAATTCCTAAGTTCAGCAGCCTCCCCAGTCTCCCAGAAAACAGGACTAGATACAGGAAGGATCAGAGCAGGGAAAGGCATCTTCGGGGCTGATTGCTAATTCTTTTGTTTGTTTGTTTGGTGTTTGGTGTTTTGGAAAACTGCCAGGCCACAAAAACCTAATCTCAAGATAAGCAAATGTCATAAGACTATTAGTAAATATAAATCTTTACTATGATTTCAGATCTCCACAATTTAAAACCATGTTCTCAATGTTTTACTTCTTTTAAATGGGAGTATAAATTTCCAAGTAAACACAGAGATTTGCATAATGTATTAACAGTAATAACATGAAAAAAGGGGAAAAAATTTTACTTGCCCAGAACAATGATTTTCAATGCATTGCATATTAATAAAACTGTTGTTAAAATAAAGGAGGTTTTTTGTTGTTGTTGTTCAAGCTTATATTCTATAGCTCTCACTAAGGAATCTTTTTATGAAAATTTGCCACCTATTATTGTAATTAGAACCTTAGCTTTAAGGAAATACCCAAATGTGTCAAGGAGGCTGTAGATTTCTTCGATCATCGTTTCTCCTCTAAATTCTTCATGTAGGAAATTGTAAAGGGAAACTTCAGAACTCTTTCTTTAAAAGGCAAAACTGCATTTAAATCTTCTCTGTACAAAGTACATCGCTTTTGATATTTTTCATAGAAGGGAGTTTCCAAAGACACATATCATTCTTTATCACCTTGCTATAAAATGTGTCAGTTTCTGTTAGCCACTGTTGGAGAGATTGGGTGGCCACCCATATCAAGACTTCTTTTAATATTTAACTAATATATCCCTAAAATCCACTCAGTGTTACCATCAGGAACATACAGAATGTTGCTAAATATACTGCTGCCTCTTTTCTGTCACAAGAACTGTGAAGAATATTTGGCATAAAATCAATAGACATATGATAGATACTGTTCAAAACTTGAACTTCTGATTTTGTGCTCACATCATTATTCTCTAAAGGATGTGATGGATTCTAAGCAACAACATGTGTAGACACAGCAGCCATATGGCTCCTTGTGCCTGGGATTTTCTCAGGAGAGACCAAACATCATTTAGGCTGTCATTGTGTCTTCTTCAACAAAAAACTCTAATGTTAGTGTCATCCATTTGCACAGGTCTAAATTAATGTAGGGTGACTACATCTTGACATGATGCCTCAGGGTCCAAGAGGTCTGAAAACGTCCTGAAGGAGATGAGCTCTCTGTATTAAAATTTCTTTGCAGTCTTTCCTTTTGCCTGAAGCTAAATGACAGTGGAATGTGTTAATAGATAAGTATAAATCTTTAAATTTGTGGATGTCATTTCTTGTTTCCTGGAATGTGCTGAAAAGTGATCACATCAAGTGTTTTCAAAGGAAAGCATTATTTTGTTGATTTCAGTTCTGTTTCTAATAACATTTTTTGTTTTGCATGTGTGTTTCAAATTTTAAAGAGTAATATAGACTTGTTGTAGAAAGCTGAGGTAGAAAGCATATGAAAAACACAGGAACTTAGTTTTAAACAATTATTAGTAAGACATCATTTATGTTTTCATATTTCCACTTTTACATGTATATGCATATAAACAAGTTATATGTGTGTGCATATGATTTCTACATTTAAATATAATTCTGGTATATATGTAAGTATATTTCTAATTTTATTTCTTGACTAGGTTTTTGTCCCTTTAGTTAAATTTAGCAAATCAATTTAATGAATATTAAAATAATTTAATCTAAATTGGTTTTGAAAGCCATGCAATATTTAACTACATAAGAATTATGCTTAACTAATCTCATATTTTTGCACCTTTATCTTTCTGCCACTGTAATATTTCTTTCAATGAATATTTTATATGTAGTTACTTGTCTACCTCTCTGAATATTAATGTGCATATGATAATTAACTAAAAGAATTGCCATGATACAGAATATGCAATTCTGACTTGTAAAAACATAACTGCCAGTTATTTTTTATCAAAAGAAATAAATAAAATGAATTTTAAACCATACATTCCCAAATGAAATATATCAACTCTCACAAAATTGAAAGATAGGCACTCTTTGAATGAAGGTAGATTTGTGGTTACCAAAAATGCTCCTTTCATGCTATTTATTAAGTCTGAAAGCACAAAGTTCTTCCAGAAAAGTTTTCTGTTTACTTTGATTCTTCAGAGAAGGATATAAGAGCAATTCAACTAACAGATTATTCTCAAAGAAATCATTGTCAAAATTATCAAATTACAATTACAACCATGTAATTGGAGTTACTCAGAGAAAGTCACCTAAAAACAAAAGTAATTGGAAGAAAGAGAGGGACATGTATCCTAATACTAAAATCAATCTGAGGTAGGAGTATTGTTGATCATACCAAACATAGACATAGAACTTTATTAAATGACAAAGCAGTCCACATGGCTGCTTGTGGGAACTCTTGCCTGTGTGAGAATCATGAAATGCCATTCTGGGAATTTCCCATAAAATGTAGGACTTTAATGCTATGGGAAGCTCAAGCCATACAAGATTGACTTGGGGTAAAAGGCCGCTTGCCTCTTTTGCCATCCTCCAAACAGAGCACATTGTAGTCTGGCAGCAAATTTTGCAGAGATACACAGAGGTGAATGACCAGGATGTTGTTCCCTCACCAATGGACTACCAAGTTTTTTTCTCCTTTTTTAAAATTTCTTTCTTTCTTTTTTTTTTTTTTTATGTACCTTAGCAACTAACTGGAACCACTAGCAACAAGGTTAGGGAACAAAGTAGTGAAGGTGAGAGTAGGAAGTGGAACAACACCATTCTTCTTGCTGTGTTCCCAGCAGCGTGATGTGGGAGAGGAGAGGGATGCTGGACTTGTATTTTATTGTCTTGTTGAGACAGGGTTTCACTATGCAGTTTAGACTGGCCTTAAACTCACTTTGTGGGCCGGGCTGGCCTTGAACTTGTAGCTATTCTCCTACCTCAACCTCCCAAGTGCTGGGAATACAGGCAGGAGCCCTCACACGCTGCCAAGCATGTGGAATTTAAGTAAACTTAGGCCCTGTGGGGGGCAATGAGTGGGAAGTGAGCCCTCACCCCCCTCAAAGGTGTGAGAGAGGAGAAGTGGGACCCAAGCAGCAATTGAAACTAAGAAATAAATACAAAGAATCAATGAATCAAAGAGTTGGATTTTTGAAAGAATAAATAACATTGACAAAACCCTAGATAATCTTACAAAAAAGGAAAGAAAAGACTGAAACCCTTGCATTTAAGAATGAAAAGAGTAAAACCATATCAGACACTGCAGAAATCCAGAAGGATTTACTGTTGAATTCTACAAGAAATTTAGAGAAGACCTAATGCCATTACCATTCAACTCTTAATGAAATGAAAGGGAAGCAATATTCCCAAAGTCATTCCTGGAAGTAAGTATTATCATGATTCCCCAAACAGAGAAAGACCCAACCAAAAAGAAGAAATAAAGGCCAATCTTCTTAATGAACATAGATGCAAATATCCTCATTAAGTACTTGCAAACAGAATACAGCAAATCATCAAGATGATTATGCACAATGAACTAGTAGGATTCACCCAGGGATGCAGGTATAGATCAACGTATGTAAATCAATGAGTGTATCAACAGAGTCAAGAACAAAAATCACATTATCGTCTCAATACACACAAAAAGTATTTGATGCAGTGCAACATCCATTCATGATTTAAAAAAAAACGCTACAGAAAATTGGAATAGGTGGTCTTTATCTCAATCTCATAAAAGCCATCTATGACAAGCCAACAGCCAACAATGTATTAAATGTTAAAAAAGCAAGGCTTTCACTCTGGAATCAGGAACAAGATGATGTCCATTATAATTACTCATATTCAAAATAGTTTTGGAAACATTAGCCAGAGCTTAGACAAAAAAAAAAGATAAAAAGAATAAAGATACAAAAGGAAGAAGTTAAATTATCATTTTCAGATAACATGATACTCTATGTAGAAGACCTCAAAACCTCAACCAAAAGATTTTTAGATTTAGTTATCAAGTTCAGTCTCATAGCTGGATGCTAAGTCAATGCTCAAAAACAAATAGCATTCCTGCAGAAAAAAATTAACTCACTGAGAGAAAAATTGGGGAAATGTCTTAGTTACTTTTCTCTCATTGGTGAGACAAAATACCCAAATGCCCAAAATTAAGGAAGGAAAGATTTATTTAGCTCACAGTTTGTAGAGGTTTCAGTCCATAATGAACTGATTCCATGGCATGGTGGCATGGCAGAAAGGAAACAGTTCATGGTCGTGGAACACAGTAAAAGCAACAAGAGCAGAAGCAGGGAGTGAGCTTCTTTTCCTCCCTTATATTTTAAGCAGGTTATTGTCCTTAAGACTAGTAGCACTCATACCATCTCTGTGCCCTCCTCTTGCCCAAGCTTAGGATGTTTACAGAGTGAGGATCCAGGCTCCTTGCTGAGTCACTTCATTAAGCTTTTAAACTACTCAAATGGACACAATGAACTGAAAAAACATTCCAGTATGTAAACAGTCACCCTAGGGCACTCTGTACCCTAGGATGTACAACTGTTGAGTTACTTTAACTTCTAATCTTCTCAAGTTAACATAATATATCAACGATGATAGGAAACCACACTTTTCATGATAGTATAAAACTGTAATACTTAGGCATCAATCTAACAAAGAAAGTCAAAAATTATTACATTGAAAACTACAGGACACTGCAAAAGGAGATTGAAAAAGGATATCAGAAAATGAAGTGACATTCCTTGTTCTTGAATGGGAAGAATAAATATAGTGAAAATGGCCATACTCTGAAAATTCTTAGGCATCGTATAGATTTATTTAATTCCATTCAAAATACCAATAGTATACCTCACAGAACAGAAAACAAATCCTAAAACTCATTTGCAATCAAAGAGAATTAAAACAGGAAAAATGATTCTGGGTACTAAAGCAAGACAGGAGTTATCATAATCCCTGACTTTAAATTACACTACAGCCTTTTCCACCAGTGTGCAAGGCAGGTGGAGCCCTAGACACCTTCTGGAGCATCACTGGCACTCTCCACACCCTCTGCAACACTGGAGGCCAAGCTGAAATCAGACGCATCAGTAGCCTCAGGGACTATGCCTTGACCTCTCCCCCACTGGTGTGGGAATTGGGCTGTGTCCTGAACAGCATCTGAAGCCTCAGTGAGCACAGGCGGAACCCTGGACAGCTTCAGGAACTCCAGTGAGCCTCCCCCAAGCCTACCCCACTGACCTGGGAGCCAACTGAATGCAAGAAAGCTTTGGGAGCATCTATGACCATACCCTTCCCGCACGCACCATCACAGGAGCCACAGTAAGCACTGGGAACCTTCAGATCCTCTCCCCACCACTCTCATACAATCATGGGAGTGAGGCTGAGCTCCAGAGAATCTCTAGATCTTTCAAAATGACAAGACAAAAGAGAAAAATGCAACCTCAAGCCTCTACCCCATACAGAAAAAGTCCAGGACACATCAACACAGACTTTGGAAGTCATACACATGACATTTCTGAAATGATAGCAACTGAAGTAAAGAAACAATTCCATCAGACCATAGAAGATCTCAGATCATAAATAATATCTCAGAAAAAAAGAAACGACAATAATAAAAGAATTGTTCAGCATATGCAAAGAAGATATGGATAAGAAAACAGAGGAGCATAAAAAACATGTAAACCCTTAAATGAATAATATAGGAAAGAACTAGGATGCATGAAACACATTTTTAAAATATCCAGGAAATTAAAAATTCCATTGAAAGCTAGCAAAACTGCTTGAACAAAGTTGAAGATAGAGTTTTCAGACCTTGAAGACAGCATTGCCACTAATGACTGTAAAAGGAAGGATCACTTAAAATGAACAAGGAACAAGGAAATAATAACTAAACAACTGAAAGATGAAACAAGGAAAAATAATGAAAAATTAATAGGTGTCAATGAAACAGCAGGCATCAACACAAATGACATAAAAGAATATTTGCAGAAATAATAGCAGAAAATTTCCCAAGAATGCAAAAATAATGAGACATACACTTATGACCGGCATATACAACTCCAATTAGGCACAACCAAAAGAAATCTACACTCAGACATATAGTGATCAAGATTCCAGAAATTCAGCAAAAGAGCAGAATATTAAAATCTGTAGAGAAAAGAAACCAAACACATATAAAGGAAAGCCCACTGGAATCATGTCAGATTTCTTCACACAAATCATCAAATCAAGAACTGTTTGGAGTGAAGTATTTCAGGTACTGAAAGAAACAACTTCCAACCCAGACTGATATACCCTGAAAAACTATGATTCAAAATTAAAGGAAAAATGAAATATTTCCATGATAAAAAAACAACTGAAGAAATTCATGAGTGCCATACAACCCCTACAAAGAGTACTTACAGAAATTTAAGAAAGTAATAAAAATGACCAAAACTTCAAGAACAACAACAGAAAGGAACCACCAAGCAGCACAAGCAATTAAACAGAGGAAAGAAAGGAGGAACAATAACAGGTGAATACGATGACAAAGATAAGCCAATATATATCTGTTATAATCATCAATGTAAAAGGTTTCAGTTCAGCAATCAAAAGAAGCAGACTGGCAGAGTGGATCAAGAAACAAAATTCAACAATATGCTGCATATAAGAAAAACATTTAACTCAAAAGGAAATTCATAGACTGAAAAATCAGTGGATGGAAAACAATACTCCATGTGACAGGAACCCAGAAAAAAAGAGGGTGTACCTCCTCTGTTTCCAGACAATGTGAACGTTAAATCAAGAATGATCAAAAGACATAAAGAAGGTCACTACATACTTGTTGGGGGAAAACTTCAAGAGAAAGAGATAGCAATATAAACATCTATGCACCATACAGGAGAACCCAACTATATAAGACAAATTTTAACAGACGTGTAAAATGAAATAAGAAGCACTACAATCATAACAAGGTACTTTAACACCCCATTGCTGCAAAGAGATAGATCAACTACACACAAAATCAGCAAAGATATAACACAATTAAACCAAACTTGCGAACAAATGGATTTAGTAGATCTTTACAGAGTGTTACATGGAACAACATCACAATACACACTCTTCTCAGCTGCACATGGGACATTCTCTAAAATAGACCATATGCTAGCACATAGAACATGCTTAAGTAAAAGCATATTTTTGGACCATAGTGCAGTGAAATTGGAAATTAATGACAAAAAAAAGACAAAAACTCCATAAACACATGAAAATTAAATAACACCCTCCTGAACAACCAATGGGTTATAGATGAGATTAAAAGAGCACTTTAACACTTTTTACAATTGAAAGAAATGGCAGATACGAATTACAGGAACCTGTGGGATGCAATGAAAGCCGTCCTCAGGGGGAAATTTATAGCACTGATTCCCACATCAGGAAAATAGAACAAGCACAAATAAACAATCTTATGCTGCACCTCAAGCTTCTAGAAAAAGAAGAGTAAGGCAAGTCCAAAGCCCAAAGAAGGAAGAAAATTATAAAGCTCAGAGCAGAAATTAATGCAATGGATACTAAGAAAACAATACAAAGAATTAATGAATCACAGAGTTGGTTCTTTGGAAAAATAAATAAAATTGATAAAGCCCTAGCCAACCTTATCAAAAAAAGATAAAAAACACTGAAATTCATGCAATAAGAAATGAAAAGGATGAAATCACTAAAGATCTTTTATAAATTTAGAAGATCACCAATACCTACTTTAAAAATCTTACTTTCATAATTTGGAAAGCACAGAGGATATGGACAGATTACTAGATATATGAATTACCACAGCTGAATGAAGAAGACATAAAAATCCTGAATAACTCAATATCAGCAAGCAAAGTAGAAAACGTAATAAAAAAAAAAAAAGTATCAGCAAAGAAATGCCCAGGACCTGATGGGTTCACTGCTGAATTCTACAAGCAATTTAGATAATATTTAAAGCCAATTCTTTTCAAACTCTTTAATGAAATTGAAAGGGAAGGAATTCGCCCCAACTCATTCCTGGAGGCAGGTATTACCCTGATACCAAAACCAGGGAAAGACTCAATCAAAACCAGAACTAACTCCCTGATGAATGTAGACGCAAAAAATCTCAAAAAAATACTAGCAAACGGAATACAGCAAATGGTCAAGAAGATTAGACACTATGACAAGTAAGATTCATCCCAGGAACATGGGGATGGTCCAATATACACAAGTCAATTAATATAAAACACCATACTATTAGAGTGAAAGACAAAAATCACACGATCATCTCAATTGATGCAGAAAAAGCTTATGGTAAAGTCCAAAATTCATTCATGATAAAAGTCCTACCGAAAATAAAAATAGGTGGACTTTACCTTAATATGATCAAAGCCATCTATGACAAACCAATGGCTAACATCATAGTAAATGGACAAAAATTCAAAACTTTCAATTTAAAATCAGGAATAAGACAAGGATGTCCACTATCACCACTCCTATTTCCTATAGTTCTGGAAGTATTAGCCAGAGCAATTACACAAGAGAGAGAACCAAAAGGAATAACAATAGAAAAAGAAGAAGCGAAATTATAATTATTCACAGATGCCATGGTACTCTACTTAGAAAACTGCCAAAACTCCACCAAAAGGCTCATAGATTTAATAAACAAATTCAATAGCATAGCTGGATTCAACTCTCTCTAAAGTCAATAACATTGCTGTACACAAAGAACAAACAGACTGAGAGAGAAATTAGTGAATCCACACCTTTCATAATATCATCTACATAAATGAAATACTTAGGAATCAATCTAACAAAGGAAGTAAAAGTTCTATACAGAGAAAACTACAGTACTCTCAGAAAAGAGAGTCAAGAGGATTTCAGAAAGTGGAAAGATAGTCCTTGCTCATGCATAGGAAGAACCAACACTGAGAAAACAGCCACACTCCCAAAATTGTAGTACTAATTCAATGCAATCTCAATTAAAATACTAGTATACCACACAGATCTAGAGAAAACATTCCTTAAATTCATATGGAATCAGAAGAGGCCTAGAATAGCAAAAGAATCTTGGGCAACAAATGAAAGGCGGGAGGCATTGCATACCTTGACCTAAAATTATACTACAAACCTACTGTGTTAAAATCAGCATGGCAGTGGCACAGAAACAGACACAAAGATCAATGGAACAGACTAGAAGATGCAGAGACAACTACAAACACACTCAGCAACCTTATCTTTGACAAAGGGGCCGAACATGTTCACTGGAAGAAAGACAGCCTCTTTCATAAATGGTGCTGATAAAACTGGCTCTCCACACGCCAACGACTAAAGCTAGACTCACGTCTATCACCAGGGACTAAACTAACATAAAAATGGATCAAATATCTAAATATTAAAACATAAACACTAAATCTACTGGAAGGGAAATTTGGTAAAAATTTTGAAGACATAGGGGTAGCCAGAGAGCTCATGAACAAAACCAAAGTGCAAGGGAAATACTTTAAAGAATCAACAACTGGGATCTCACCTTATTGAAAATTGTTTGCATATCAAAAGAAATCACCAACAGAGTAAAAAGAAAATCCATGAATTGGGAAAAAGTTTTCAACTGCCTCTCAGACAAAGGTCTTCTATCTAGAACATATAAAAAACTTTTAAAAATCAGGGCCCTAAATTCAAAGCCCCAATCCAAAAATGGGCATCTGAGATGAATACATAGCTTCTCAGGTGAAGAAATACTAATGGTGAATAAATACATGAAAGAATGTTCAATATCATCGGTCATTCAAGAAATGCAAATTAACACAACATTGAGATTGTATTGCACCCCTAAATGAGTGGTTATCATTAAGAAATCAACCAGTAACAAATTCTGGGGAGGTTATGAGGAAAAAGGAACTCTTTTCCATTGCTGGTGGGAGTGTAGATTGGTGAAATCACTGTGGACACCAGTGTGGAGATTCCTCAAAACACGAGAATTACAGGTCCAACTTAAGACAGGTATTCTCCTTCTGGGTCTTTTCCCAGAAGAATTAAAAACATCATATCATAGTGATATATGTGTGCCCATATTTATAGCAGCACAATTTGTCACAGCTGAATCTTAGAAACAACTCAAATGCCCATCAACTGAGGAATGGATAAAAACGTGATATTTTTATAGAATGGAGTACTACATAGCTATAAAGAAGATGAACTACAGGCATTCATAGGTAAATGGATGCAACTAGAGACCACAAGTGAAATAAATCGGACCCACATACGTAGACATCATGTTGGCTCCCTAGTGTAAGAACATGAAAGATTAAGTGGAACCCAAAATGTACAATAGATATTGGGAAAGAGAAAGAAATTGCTCAAAAGAGGAAACAACTGGGATGTGGGAACGGAGACAAGAAAAGATTGAAGGAAGGAAACATACTTATATGCGTACATAAGGACAGCTGGGATAGCTGCACTGATCATGTCTAATGGTTTATTAAAAGGAAGAGTTAATGTTTTATTTATTGTTGGCCAATTTTTTATGCTTATATCTGGTAATCTGAACAACTAATTTGAAGACAACAATATGCAACATAACAACCATTGTTGAATTCCAATCATCTTGTTTGGTGAAACTCTGTACCATTTATACTTTTTTGTTTGCATTTTGTATTCTTTTTAATGGTTTGATAAATCTTGTATTCTTAAACCTTGTAATCTGACCAATTTCAATGAAGACAAAAATATGTAATATAACAACCCCTGTTAATTCCTATCGCTTTGTTCTAAAACCGTGTATCATTTTTATTGTTTTTGCTTTGTTTTGTTTTTGTCTATAAGGTTGGCATTTTGCTATTCTTTTAAAAAAATCTTTTTAAAATAAAAATAAATAAATAAATAATATTGTAAAGCTACTCTGATAAAAACAACATGATACTGGCACAAAAGCATAATCAAGGATCAGTGGAACAGGTTAGAAGATGCAGAAACAATTTCAGACACAACCACTTTATCTTTGACAAAGGGTCCAAACACAGTCTCTGGGAAATATAGCCTCTTTAATAAACGGTTCCAGAGAAACTGGCTTTTCACATGCCAAAGACCAAAACTAGATGCCTATATCTCACCATGCACTAAACTAAAATAAAAATGGATCAGCAATCTAAATATTAAAATCGAAATGCTAAATCTTCCGGAAGAGAGAAAAGGTGGAAATTTTGAAAATATAAGTGTGGCAAAGAGTTCATGAACAGAACCTCAGTTGAATGGGAAATATTGCAAAAAAGAGCCAAAACTTGAATCTAACCTTATCAAAAACTTTTGAGCAACAGAGTAAATCCCCAACGGAGTGCAGAGATAACACACAGGGTAGGAAAATCTGTTCACCAGCTGTTCCTTTGAGAAAGGACTACTATCTGGGATACATAAAGGGCTCAAAAAAGTCATTCCCACAAAATGTAAAGACCAAGTCAAGAAATGAGCAACTAAAGTGAATGCATACTTACCAAATGAAGAAGTATAAATAGCAAATAAATATATAACAAATTTCAATATCACTCGTCATTTGAGGGATGCAAATTAAGAGCTGTCAGATTTAATCTCAGCCCAGAAAGAATAGCTAATGTCAAGAAATCAACCAAGGACAAATGCTGGTGAGACTATGGGGAAAAAGGAATACCTCTCCACGCTTGGTGGGAGTATACACTGTGTAATCACTGTGAAAGTCAGTGTGGAGATTTCTCCTAAAACTAGAGGTTCCATTTGACCTATTCCATGTTTTGGTATCTTCCTCAGAGAATTAAAACCATCATATTTTGCCAACATGTGCACCCTCATGTTTATAGTAGCACAGTTTATAATAGCTGAATCTTCAAAACCACCCAAATGCCCTTCACCTGATGAATGGATAAAGATGTCAGATGCACAATGCAGTACTACTCAGCCATAAAGAAGGATAAACTTGAGACATTTCTACTGAGACATTTCTAGGAAAATGAATGTACAATTAAGTGAAATAAACGGGACACAGATTTGAAAACATAGAATTGTTTCCCTAGTGTGAACAACCAAATGTGTAAAAAGGGACAAAATGCGTAATAGTTATTGTGAAATGGGAAGAATATTTTTCAAATGCAAGAGGAGCTAGGGATGGGAGGACGACAGAGGGAGGAAGAGAAAGTCCAAAAGAGAAGAGAAGGAAAAATGAAAACCAAGCAAGCAGAGGGGAGTGAGAAAAAAGAGGAGCATCAAGATACATCATGCACAGCTACAAATTTCCTGTGATGAATGTGATTCTTATGCATATCTAACATGGGCCAATCACCTTAATTAGTTAGTTAAAAAGATTCAAATATTTTCTCAGGATTCCAGTAGGCATAAGATATATATATTCTCATATCATTCCATGTTTAATATGTGTTCTTTTTTTTATTTTTTGGCACCGGGAATTGAATTCAGGACCACGAACTTGCCCGCAGGCACTTGTGCGACTGAGCTATATCACCAGCTCTGATCTGTGTTCGCATAGAAGGAAATTATTTCTCTGACCTCTATGGAAATGTAGTTTTGCCTCTTTAAAAAGTCCGTGTAAAGATACGATATGTTCATTTTTGTGTTTTGCTTCTTTTCGCATATGCAGTTAAGAAACTTAATCTGTAACATTTTTGCAATAATCCCTACAATTTGTTGACTAAATAAAATATGGTATTTACTCATTCATGTATTAGTGTCCATTTGTTCTAAATCCGTTAGATTCTTCTGCAATCTGTTGTAGAACAATATACTTCCTTGAAGTTGTTTAGTGTGTGTTTGTGCACCTAAGAGAAATTCTCGTACTCATTCCCCAGAGCACGCCTGCTGGGTCGTGCAGCAGACATGTGCTCAGCTTTCTTAGCAACTTCCCCATGATCCACCAAAGTGACCACATTAACTTTTAAAAGTGGAAATAGCAATGCTTGTTATTGTTTTTGTCTTTGTTTTTCTTCTGTTTTTCTTCCAGTGCTAACAAAGATTGAACCCAGAGACTTCACTTGGAACTCTCCTTTTTAACTATATTTTTAATGTATTTATTTTTAATTTCTGAAACACGGCCTTGCTATGTTCTCCAACTTTCCCTCCTCTTCTTCTTCTTCCTCCTCTTTCTTCTTCCCCAAGATCTGCATTTGGATTTGAAATCTCTTTCCTGCTACTTAAGGAATTATCTTCATTAATTTTATAGCTTAACCCTGCTATAATAAATTGTTCAAAAGTATTGACCTTTTTAACTTTTGGTCTTAAAAGAGTCTTTTTTCATCTCAGCTACTGAATATTTTTAATTTCTATAAAATTAGGAGTTGGTAGTATTCTTTTATTTTTCATGTTTCATTAGAGGCTGTCTTTGGACTTTAATACATACTTCTAAAACATTTGCCATCAGTATCCTCATTTCTTCCTTTTTAAATGTCTTTTAATTCCTGCTGAATTTAAATATAAGCTTTTTTCTTCACCAAGAAGAGTTTCCTCATCTTTTTGAGGCTCCATCTCTGCCCTCTGCTCTTAGGAACCAGTTTTTCCAAGTTCCAGCCTTCTGGAAGAGGGTTTAACTGCCAAGCCATGTCTTCCACCTGTGGTGATCACCGCTTCTACTTGAAACATTTCGCTGTGCCATATTTTAGAACGGAGGTTGACAAAGTTTTAATAGGGGAGAACATTTTGCTGACCTCTATTTTTATGTATCAGGACTTGAAAACCAAATTAAAAGTGTTTCAATTTTTATGTTTCACTTTCTTTAATAATTTCACTTACTTTCCAGAATATACCATACCATCCAGGTTGTATAGTATTTGTGTGTGTGTGTGTGTGTGTGTGTGTGTGTGTGTGTGTGAGAGAGAGAGAGAGAGAGAGAGAGAGAGAGAGAGTGTTACTTTACTGTGTTCTGAGGCTATTATTAGCTGTCTTTGTCAGAACCAGATGGCTTCACGTGTTATTTTTGTTTTCACATGAAGTTTGTATTTCAATCATAAGAAGTAATCACTTGAAGATTAGAGAGAGGAAGGTGGGAAAGAAGGCATAAGAAAAAAATGGGATGAAGGTGGGGAAAATTGTTTACACATTGCTTTCATCAATCAGAAAGGGTGAACCATCTTCCTGACTCAAAGAAAGATACAGAGCTAGAAGCTGGTCCCTTTACTTGGAACTATTTTTTATTCAAAATAAGTGCCATCATATCTGATTAGCATTAATTTTAGGCGTACTCTGATCAGAGCAATATATAAACATCTCAGAGAAATACATAAATAATCTGAAGACTGCTTGAAGTTAGAGATTCTCTGAGCTATTGCACATTTCCATTAATATATGTAATTAATAAGTACCTAATTGGTACATGCTATTGTATTCGCTTGATCGTACTGGTTAAAAAGTGACTATTTAAGAAAAAAATACATAAAAATGTGCCTTCATAGAAACTTTTGTTTTAATGCTTAAATAATGTTACTTTGGGAACAAATGTTACTTCATGAAGTTTTAAATTTAAAGCCCAAATGTCTCAGAAAGGCAATTTTATTTCTTAATGCAAGTGTTTTTCAAGTTCCAAATAGGAAAATAAATGATTTTTCCCTAAGCACCTGGAGAGAATTAGAAAAACAATACCACAGGACATATTCAGTGGAAGTCCTCATGTCTCAAGGACGTATAAGCATTTGAATTCTTAATTTAATTTGTGTCACATTCTTTACTTTGATCTGATGTTTGTGGCAGATAAAAATTAAGCTAAACCATTTGTGTTTTCCAGGTTTGCATTTGTAAAGTCACAAATCCATTTCATTGAACTGTCCTTGATTTGTCATTTAACTGCAGTGTGCTCAGCCAAACGTAAAATAAAGAATACTAGATTGATGAAAAAAGATATTCCTTGCTATAATTTTCAGAGACAGAGTCACATAGCAGAAAACTTTCAATTTCAGTAATACTTTGATTCACAAATGCTTCTGTTTGCAAAGAACTTGGTTTGCAAGCAAAAGCACTCAGTAAAATTTTGTTTTCATCCACAAACTCCATATCAGCTGTCAAAAGAGGACCATGGCCATCTTCACCACAGAAGCACAATGCTGCCAACTTGCCCAAAATCACAAAATTTAAGTTTATATGTTGAGGTACCACTGTAATTAAAACACAGAGAGGTGAAGTTGCTGATAAGAAAAAAATACTTAAAATGTTCCTAAATATGGTGGCAATTCCTTGCCATTTGACGTTCTCAGTTCAAATTTTGTCATGTGAAACTAAAATTTAAGGGCCACCCAAGAAAGTTCTACTTAACATTTATAATTTGTGAGCTATAGACAAACTGAGTGTATGTAGCAGATCCCTTTGATATTTTTAATAAAATCATCACTACATGCTAAAAATTTAAAACAATGGCAAATATTTTACATGACTTATCTAACTTTTACAGTATAGTTAGAAGTGTTATCTTCATTTTACTGCAAGAGGAGAAATCTTAGATGATTGAAGTGACCTGTCATGATTCTAAGCATTAATGTTAAAGTACTGTTTACCCCAGGTCTCTGCATCCAATGTTATAATGTCAATGACTTTTTCTTTCTATCTTCAAGTTATTGTGACATAAAGCAAAGATAATTGGATAGGTGTTTAGACTAGACAAACTATTAACTCAGAGACAGAAGATGGCTGAATAGTAAGCAACAGAGAAAGGGTCTCTTTGAGAGTTGCTATCCAGACACTGGAAAACAGCAATCCAAGGATGAGAAGGAGGGAAGTGGGTCCAGAAAGGATCTGAGGCAAGGGAAGCCCAGGGGGAAAGCAAACAGAGAAACTCAGCAAGGAAGAAGGAGGTAGCCTGCAGAGCTTTCACCCTGAGTTGGGACACACTGTGTGAGAGGAACAGTTCAAACCTATGGATACATGGTGATTGCTAGCAACATCAAAGGCCTGAGACACACAGCAGTTGAAGGGACCAGTGGCCATGAAGACCTGCACTAGCTGGAGGCTCAGTCATCCCATGGGAAATAGCAATTGCCTATGAACCATCTTGGAAAGGGGTCAACTGAGCTCAGAACTCAGAACAACTTCTAGGTCCATTTAGCAGCTCCCAGTTGAGTTCATGCCTGTAGAAGGTATGCTAATGGCTGCGGGTGGAAGAAATCTGGTCTCAGCCTCATGGCATGAATCCACCCTAAACTTCAGGGGAAATAAAGTTCAGGCTCTCTGACATTATCCACTACCTCCCCATAAATTTACTGCTGGCTTTCTGGGATAAATCAACATGGATCTGGACTTGATCTCTATATGTTGTCCACCAGTGGAAGTGAAGAAATGCCTAGGAGTGGACTAGTTTTTCTTTTTTGCTTCTCTGTCCCTTTCCATTTTTTGTTCTTGTTCTTTGCTCCATATTTCATTTTGTTTGTATGAGTATAAACGTGGTTTCTAGTTTCTTTGTGGTTGTTGTTCTGTTCTTCCTTTATTTCTTCCCTCTCTCTTTTTCTCCTGTCTTTTGCGTCAGTTTTCCAAAGTTTGAGTGCTTCCCGTTCATCCTCCAGTCTTCCTTCTAATGTCTTCCTCTTCTTCTACTTCTGTCTTTCCCTACCACCTTTTAAATTTTCTCTCTCAAGGGTAAAATTGACATATTGAGGACTTATTTCCTGCATATAATTTTCTGATTTGTTTTAGATTTTGTAGTATAACCACAAATCAGTTCATATGGTTAAAGGTGGCAAATTAATGGTTACATCTGTTTGCCATTTTTAGCCTGTATTTGATGCCATTGTTATTGCTGACTGTAACACTAGACAAAGTAGCATAATTGTTCTAACCAGTAGTCTTGGTTACTTTTCTCTTATTGTTGAGACAAAACAACTAATGCCCAAAATTAAGGAAGAAAAGGTTTATATAGCCCACAGTTTATGGAGGAGTCAGTCCATAATCAGCTGGCTCCAAGGTAGGGTGGCATATGGCGGAGGGCAACAGCTCATGACTGCAGAAAACTGTAAAAGCAGCAAGAGCAAAAAGGGAGGAGAAACAAAAACAAGCCTCTGTCCCTCTATTATATTGTGTGCAGGTGGGTGTGGCACTTACATCCGTAATCCCAGCATTGGACCATGAATCAGCTCTAGAAACCTGCCCCATGACTGCACTAGACTTTCAGGGAACATCAAGACACAAACCATAACACCAGCTGTTCTTCCTACCATTCCGAGACTGAGGTTGCCTAAGGGTCATAGAAAATACTGTGGGCCACTGTCAAAAAACCAGAGGCTAGGCCAAGCAAGCAGCAACCTCTCATTCCCAACAAATTGAAGAAGTAGGATCTCTCAACAGCCTCAAAACCCCAAAACCAGCTATACTTGGAAGATGCCTTGGAAAAACAGTCATTTCCTAAGCATTCTAAATAATAGCAATAAAGGAACTCACCATAGGCAATTTATAAGCATCAATCCAAGAATTAAACTAAAAAAAAAAAAAAAAGAAAGAAAAGAAAATGAGAAGACACTTAAACAAGACACAACCCCAGAATCCACTTCACCAAAGGCAAACCCAGGGGCATTGAGGTAGGACAATCCAAAACTTACCCACCTGGCCTCTCTGAATTGGTAACAATAAAGCAAATGAATGAGGCTCTAGAAAAAAATCAATTCAGAAATAACCTCAGATAACCGCAATGTGTATGTCCACGATGAAAACCAGGCTTAATGACTAGATCAGATACAGATAAAAAGCAGAGGAGTTTAAGAAAATGATGGAAGCCAAAACAAACGCACCCACAGACCTCCCTAAAGACAACTTCAGGGACTGATATGCTAAATAGGCAGCGATCACCTTAAAAGGTCCCCGACCCAACCCCTTATAGGAAAAGTCCCTGTTCAGTATTCATGCCCACATGCTTCCCCATTTAATTCCAGTTTACTCAATTTTACCTGAACAGTTCTGATCGACTGACCTTAGTTTTGTCCATTTTTTCCCTTCTTTATACCCACCTCACATCATGGTTTTTCTCTATAAAAGTCCCTAGAAAAGACAGTCTTGGGCAACCCACTCAGGCCTGCCTTCTGTCCCTCTCTTGGACAGAAGCTTTCTTTCCCTCAATAAATATATTCTGCTCATAAAAAAATGAATGCCCAACAAAGAAAATAAATGGAAGCCGTTAAAGAGAGTCAAACTTATACTGAATCAACATATTCATTTTCATTAATTCAGTCCGTCATTTGTTATCTATTAACTCATTTAAAATATATATGGAATGCAAAACCTCTGCGTATAGGAATTTAGTACAAGACTAAATTCTTATTTGATAAAATTAAATTTTAGTTAAGGAGGCTGACACTACCATAAATATTAACAATGAGATTGTTCCTACTAGTTATGATTTCTATAAAAATAGTATGATAGAAAAGGATAAAATTTTTAAAAATGGAATAAAATTTAGCTAGGCAAGGAAGAATTTTTGTGAGGAAATGTTGGAGTTGATAAATGCATAAATTAGTATCAATATTTTTGAAGACTGGACTTAATCCCTGTCAAGACATGAGTTTGATGTATTCAAATTGAAATTTCTCTCCACTTCTCTAAAGCTACTATAGGTGAAAGCCCTAGAGCTGCTCTGATGGAAAAGTATCCATCCAGGGCTAACATTCTTCTTTTTAATAACAGTTATTTCTTTACAGTATGAACATTTTTGAAAAGAAAATTGGCTTCTCTAGCAGTGTAACTTCAAAGAAAAAAATGACTATTTTCCTTTGCTTGTTTCTCTTTTGCCGTTGTTGTGCTTTTGAACAAGATTCAATCAGTGACATAATGATTTTCTTCAGCAAAAGGAACATATCAACTTGTGAGATGCTGCTAACTTTCTTTTTCTTTTGCTAGGATGAAGGGAAAACCAACCACACAAATAGGGGCAATGTAGTCAGAAAATCCAAAAGTAATTTAGACACTGTTGTTGGTTTTTCTCAGTTAAATACTTGTCAGCACTTATGTGTACCTTGTGTACCTGAAAGTACAATGAAAAAGATTTCAAGTCCAAAGTAAAAAAAAACAAAAAACCCACACAATTTCTATTCCTTTCATAATGTATTGCTATGTTTGTGGCAGGTTTACTTTACTGAGGTAGACTGTTACTTAAACTTTCATTTCTTATGTTTTCTTTCAGCATCTGCTACCGTCAAACAAAAAGTTGGTATGGAGAGAAAATTAAATACTTGTTATAGAAGGGGAAATGTATCACTGAAGACAACAAATCTAGTAATATCTCTTTTCGGAGGACAAGATATCCAATTCCTATTAGAAATCTGAGGTAGCATTGTAAATTTTAATTATATACTGTTTCATCATGAGTAAACTATGATTACAAGAGTATTTGTATGTAAATATCCTTATTACCAAAAGTTATAGCATATTTTCCTTTTGCTTTATATTAATTGAAGTGATATAATCTCCAAAAAGGAGAATCGAGCCATCTGCTCTCCTTTCTACCTTTAATTATACTGTGTTTGCTTTGACAAGGTGTTACTGGAAATTTACTGCAACGAATTTCACTTCACTGAATCATATGCCCTGTTGTCTAAACATGGCCAAGCCCTGTGGCTGGTGCACAAGGTTTTGAAATAGCTAGCCTTTCCAAATCAAAGCTTAACATCTGTCAGGGAAGAAAGATATGACAGGTAACATGTGAACTATTGAACTGCTGCTAAAGGCAAGACTTGGTGGCTGAAATTTCTTGTTAATTTTTTGTTACCTTTTCAGACCCATCCTTACGCCTTCCTGACATTTTGTTCCACAGACGGCAATATGCTTCCTCCTGAACTTTTTTTCTAAGGTCTGCTGTATCAGTCAGTATTCATTACAGAGCAGAATTAATGCAAGATATATAAGGATATAGGGATTTACAAGGTTGGCTCAGTTTGTCTGTCCACATAGTCAGGTGTGACAGAGTGCAAAATGGCTGTCTGCATGACGGAGATCGGAAGGATCCAGTTGAAGTCCTGGAGCTCACTGTAGTGTCCTATGCAAGGCTGCATCGGGAGGCGGAAGGATCTGGAAGGCTGAGAGTATATGTTGGAGGCCAGGAAACAACGTCCAAAGTGAAGGAGAGTGTAGCTCCTTAGAAGAAACAGAAGCCAACTTTGTTCTCCGTTCCTACCAATCAGACAACAAGCCTCCCTTGGGTGGGTCTTCTGTCTTCCGGAAATCCCCTCAGCCATGCCCTGAACTGGCCATTTCTTACCAAAGTTGACACAGTCGGTTGACCATTGCGTTCATTAAGGAAGGTTGTTTGAAACATATACATTTCCTGTTTTCAGAATAAGTCAATGTCTCATCATCATTTATGGGAAAACTTACCTCCCGTTTTATAGTCTTCTCTGACAACACACACATGTGCACACACACACACACACACACACACACACACACACACACACACTCATTGGGCTTCCAGTGAGGCACAGAGAATTTGATAATTCCCTACATCTCTGACCGTATATCTTCTTAATTTCTCAGGCAAAAATAAACAAAATAATACAAAAACACACAGTGACAAATACTATTTAAGTAAAGACACTATTACTCTCGTTCTTTACACTGAGGAATTCACCTACTTATGTAAATGTTTTTATTCTTATGGGAACAAGGCTTTAATTTTCTCTGTCTTCCTAGTATGGGAAATTCTGAATTTCCTCAATATTAAAATAAACTAAAATGGACACTCTGTTAACATGCAGCTCAAACTGGCCTGATATAGTATCTCAAATGCTGTCAGTGGTGTGTAAACAATTACAAAATTTTCTGGATACTTATAAGTATATAACTGTAAACAATGGAAAATGTACACCTGCTTTGATCCAACATTCAATGCAGTACTGTGGACTTATCTTGTGGAAATAGAATACAAATAATATATGGATATAGACCTAAGCAATTAATGCTTTACTTGGCAGCTAGAATGTTTTTAAATTGATGAATATCTTTACCCATTTGTGGAGCTTGAACAGAACATCTATGACTGGATTATCTATAAATAACATAAATTTCTTCTCAAGATTCTGAACAGTGGATGTTCCAAGGTGAGGGTTTTGGTATGTTTGGTATTGGGTGCGGGCTAGTCTTGCTTCCAGGATGATTCCTTGTTATTGTATCTTCCGGAAGACACAGACCTTGTGTGAGAAGAAGGGTTGGCCTCACCTTCTCAGGTCCTTCTATAAGGCAGTAATCAGTTCATGAGGACATAGCCCTCATGGCCTAATCACCTCCAAAAGGCTGCATCTCTTAATACATACAGGATGAAGTTCCACTGTGGGTAAAGTTTCAGCATGAAGATTTGAGGATACACAAACATTCAAATTATATAGCAATGGAGCATGGTGGAGGTTGTATAGTTTTCTCCTTGCTCACCTGATCTAGCTTGAAATATTCCAAAAAGAGCAACTGACACTTGGCAGAATATATTTAATTTGTTTCCACTTGATACTATGGATACAGAGTTTATACACTTAAATTTAATGTACATTACCATTTTATTACACTTCCACTTTTGAAGGCAACTGTAGTCAGTCCAAAAATATTATGTATAGAATTACACAAATAAAAAACTTTATACTTTAAATTCCATGCCTTTCTAAGTAGTTTGCACAGCTCTTTTGTCAGTTGGCTCCACCTTGCCTTGCAGTCGAGCATCTCCTTGCCCAGAGTACCAGCCCACACGCAGTGTCTTCCCGTTAATCACTCAGCAGCTCCCTCAGACATGGGAATGTCACGACATCACAGAGCTTACATTCAAAAAAACCTTTACTTCCTTCCTACCTGTCCTGATATTGTCCACATCTGGATGTCACTCTAAAGCCTCATGTAGTCATAAAAGGGACCTCGAGAAGGTGGCTGAGTGATGGGGCCTTCCTCTTGGGAAGTCAGGCCTGGTAGATAGAGGCTGGTCACCTGGCCGTGCCACAGGAAGGTTATATCTCCCTTTCCAGGTCCTCCCTTGAGTCTCTCTGCTTCCCGGTTAGCATCACTGAACAGCTCTCCTCGGCCGCGGTGCTCTGCCATGCTGTTTCCTTATTGGAACCAGCTGACTATGGACTGAAACCTTTACAATGTGTGACCCAAAAGAAACCTTTGCTCTTTCAAGTTGTAGCTGTTGTGTCTCGTGTCCCAGTCATAAGAAAATTGACTAAGAATACCCCCAGGAAGAAGAGTAAGGGAAGTCATGTAGGTATGTCAGAAAGCTATTCAATATTTAATGAAAATCATTTAATGAAACAGTAGTATGAAATTGGGTCCTATTTATGTTTTAAATGTTTATTTTGGAAAATTAAAAGATCAAATCCAAACAAAATAATGACAAAACTAAACCAGATCACTTTGGATTCCTGGCATTAGCTACTATCATTGCCTATCTATCACGTCTCTTGGAATGCAGGTGAAGACAAAATATTTCTCCTATCTCTGAGGTTTTTTTTTTTTTTTTGGCATCTACTACAGTAAAAAACTGATAAGAATAGAATTGTAGGGGCTGGGGATATAGCTCAGTGGAATAAGGGCCTGCCTAGCAAGCTCAGAATCCTGAGTTTGATCCCCAGTACCTCAAAAAAAAAAAAAAAAAAAAAGAATAGAATTGTTTCCATTTTGAATCTCATAGACTTGAACGTTGACCAGATGTATAATCAGGTTTAAGTGTGTACTTCCTTGGCGGCAGGTGTGTGTGTGTGTGTGTGTGTGTGTGTGTGTGTGTGTGTGTGTGTAAGGACACTGAAGTTGCTCAATACTTTCATCCATGTGTGAGACCACTTAACCTTTCAGCAGCAATAAGTTGGGTTAACTAAATGTAATGAGGATTGTTTGGAGATAGATCATTGTTATTGCACTATTATTTTTCTATCACAAGAGAAGAAGTTCATCATTCTCCAAAACAGAGATGTGAGAAATAGAAAGCATTAAAGTCCATTCACAGAAGCTTCTCTTTCTTATTTTTGGTCAGAGGTCCAGGGTCTACCTTTGTCCTCCCTCCATACTCCTTACTTAGCTAAAATGGGAGATTTAACAAAGCTCTGCCTACTAAATAACATAGAATTGATTTCACCTAATTTTAGTCCCGGCAAATCTGTTTCTATGGACCAATACATTTGGAAAATATATTATTAAAGAAAACTAATGAGTTTCTTTACTACAGAACACTTTAGAGGACATAAAACACTAAACTGAATTTTGATTATCCCCTGAGTAGGGACATTGTACACATTAGGTATTTCTTAAGCCCATCTGATTCCTACGTTTTTCCCCTTCAAAAGATCTACACCATGAAAACTGTGATTTTGTGGAATGAACTCAGAGAAATGTTACTGTCAGTTATTCTGTTCTATTCTCTACAATTCTCTAAGACAGCATAGTAAATGGAGGACTTAGAATACATCAATAGAATATTATATTATGGAGAGGCCGAAAGGGCAGAGAAGCTGCTAGGATGTAAATGTGTCCTTGCAAAAATCATGTATTGGAAACTTAATCCACAGGTAACAGTGTTCACAAGTAGGGTCTAATGGAAAGCATTTGTCTTTAGGTCTCTGCCTTCACATACAGATGGGCATTGATAAAAGAGCAAGTTTAGCCTTCTCTTGTGTTCTTGCCCTTCTTGCCTTCTGCCATGCAATGATGCAGCAATCCAGCCCACACCCTGGCCCCTTAATCGTGGACTTCCGAGTTTCCAGAACTGTGAGTCAATAAATGTCTGCTATGATAATTTTCTCAGCTTCAGTTACTCTGTTACAGTAGCACAAGATGAACTAAGAAGAAGTTTGAGTATATTAAAGGCTGCTCTTGCCTTTAATATTTCCTCATGGCTTTCTTATTTTCTTAAAGTAGACCTTAAAAATTAATCCAGAATCGGGCATCAGGAATATAGCCCAGCAGCACAGCACCTACCTGGTAAGTGTGAGGCCCTGAATTTGATTCCCAATGCCACCCCCCAAAGTTAATTCAGCACCTAAGGTTCTTTTAAAAAATTCCCACTACTCTTCAGGTAGATTCACCTGTTTTAAAATCAGGCCAGAGAATTTTCACTTTATATATAGAAATGTGTCTCATTCAAATTTCTCTACAACTCTCATGTGACCCACATCTCACCATGGTTGTTTTTAGATTTTTAATCATCATGAAAGGATAAAATGAAGAGGTGAGAAAGGTCAGGTGAATGTTCTGAATGGAATAGAATTAAAAATAATTTGACACTCCATATGGAACTAGGTTCTCTTTAAGTGTGAAACTGGAAGAAAAATAACCTATAGTGTTATTATTGCCTTGTGGGTTTTTTCAATTTTCAAAGCTAATTTACACATGCACACAAACTTCCTCCATGATTTAAATTAAGGCTCTGCATATGTAGGATTGTTATTTGTGTTTCCATATAATGAAGAGAAATGTGCAAGACAGAGAACAGTAAGTAACTTATGCAAATTCAAGGGGATAGCTCATAAACTGAAAATGGGATTAAGCAAACATTAAGAGCTAATTGCAAATGTAACACTATTGAGTTCTACTAGGATCCTTTTTCTCTAGTCTCAAATTTCCCCCACAAACATCAAGAAGGTAAGCCAATAGCGAGGACAGCGAGGTCATCTTTAAAAACATTTTATCACCTTTATTAATTTCTAAATGAACCACTCATTCTTTGTCCAATGTGGTAGTAAGTGGTGACGGAACTGAAGTCAGCACTTGTGCACGGACACAGGGATGTTATAGCTCCTTCACTTTACAGTGGTGCAAGGTAGACTCTTGCCTGCTACCTGTATGGTAATCGAAATAAAATTGCACGCAAATGTTGGCTGGGTCCAATACATTTTATAATACATAAAATAAGAAAATAATGACAGGCCTGGTTGCATGATTTTTGATCAGTCAATGGGGTCAGAAAGAGTTTTGTAGATCTAGAAAAGTAACGTTTAATTTTATGCTCAGTCACTTACCCACTGTCAGTCGTAGTAAAGGCTGTGAACTTTGCAGCATACAAAGTTTGATGGCGATGGTAACTACCTGGGAAATCAGACCACACAGATATTAGATAATGTCTCTTTCAACTTACACATGAATTGTGTGTTCAGATAAACACCGGATCAACAGGTGTCAAGAAAGAAAAATACAGGGGAATGATACAGCTTTGTCCCTTGTCTATTGCCAAGTCTACACTGCAGACAGAATTAGAACCCAATCTTTGGCTTTTAAATGTACCTCTAAAAATAATTAGGTGAATTTCCACCCAATAAAACTCTGGTTTTTATTATGATTGTGAGTTCTTTAAGCCTTCGAAAGTGCTCTTAGACTGAACTATTATTCCCACTCTGTAAAACAAGTAGTTAGAAACTTCCATTTATTTAAGGCATGGAAGATATACTTAGATTAAGCTAGAAATGCAAGGTTTTTTTTTTTAACCTAACAATTTTTCTTCAAATTTTACCTCTTCCCACTCCTTAAAGGGAGGCAGAAAGGAGAACGGAGTACAGGGGGCAGAGCATCAGAAATAATTCCCTCTGGTAGTATGGAGTAGTGGTTAGAGACATAGGCCTTGACACCAACAAGATCTGGTCTTCAAGTCAGGCTTTACTGCTATTAGCTACGTTATCTTCCCAGTGGAATTTAATCACTCTAAGCATCAGCTTTGTTCTCATCTGTGAAACTGACATGACTTTATTCCTATATGAAGTCCTGAAGATTAAATAAAATAATAAGTATGAATTAGATAAACTAATGCTTGGCCCAGGACACTTTGTAGTTCCTTATCTTAGGAAGAAAATCTAGAAGTAGGCTGATAACTATTTTTGTACTCTAAATCTCTAGTCTCTGACATAGGGGCTGTAACAGAACCTTACACATACTGGCTCAATTATTCCATTTCTCAGTAATTTGGCTTTTAGAATAGAAAGGCAGCAATATAAAGACATTGGAAGAACCATATTAAACATAGGGCCTGGGGAGTATCATGGAGTTTACAAGGCTGTACTATTCCCATTTCTTATGGGTAGTTCAAGGCTTTGTATCTGTAAGATATATAAAAGAAATCTAATATTTTGGCCTGTGTGAGTTGGCATAAGTTGGCTTCAAGTAGCTCGTAACTAAAAAAAGAGAGAAAGAATAAAAGAAAAAGAAAGAAACGAGAGAAAAACCTCACTTGGTATAAGGCTGAAGAGGTACTCCAATTCTCAGGTGAATATGTAGACTCCTTTTTACTGACTCAAGTTGGCAGAACAAAGAGTATTTTAAAGAATATGGGATGGAGAAATTAAACAGAAGAAAAGAGATATATATTATGTTATGCAATGTATCTATTTCAGGACATGATAACCCAATTAATTTTACATGAAATGATTTTTAAAAACCTTAAAATGTCTAATTTTTAATACTATCACATTGGGGCCATAGGCTTCAACGTATGAACAGGGGACACAAACATTCAATCTATAACATGACACCACTAGCCCCCTAAAACTCGTTTCATTCTCACAAGTAAAAAAACACACATTCAGTCTCAACAATCTCTTAAACCTTCCTTTTTACCACCAACAGCTCTGAAGCCTAAGGCCCAAAACTTCATAGAAATATTATATTACCTAAATCAGGTATGAGTGAGATCCCAGGTATGATTCCTCCTGGGGCAAAGTTCTTTCCCAGCTACGAACCTGTGAATAGAAACTTATATGCTTCCAAAGTGCTAAGGATATGCACTGTGTTTCATCTACACATGCCTCTAGAAAAATAGGGAAAATAACAACCCCGTCACCCCCTGGCCACTTCAAAGACCACTGGATTATGTAGTAGCCTAAGTAATAAACAACCTGCACTATGGCACAGAACTGTTGCAGAACCTTTCCTTGTTCTGAAGACCATCAAGGTTAGCACTAGGAGTCACTCAGGAAGTAGGAGAGATTAACACACCCTACTGTGCCTTTTCCCCACTAAAATCCAAAGAGGCCATTAGACCACTCTTTTGTTGCTGTTGTAGAGATGTCAGATACAGCAGCTTAGCCTTGACCTTAGAGGGATTATTTTGACATGCTCCCTTGAAATGGGCCTCTTGAAATTTCACTGAAGTGCAAGTCCCCTGAATTTTTGTCTGATTACTTCCAAGTTACGACACTTCACTGCCTAACCAATGCATCTAGAGAAGTTACTTCTTTTTGCTCAGTAAGTCCAATGGGTATAATGTTATCAGTGTGATAGTATGATATCTTGTGGGAGGGAAAAACAATGAATATTTTTGTTAACTAAATTATGACATGAGACTGGAGAATACCTATCACCTTAAATGTAGGAGTTACGCCTGCTGGAAAATAGGATCGTGCATGGAAATTTTCAACAATCTCCAGCCTGTAGCTATAGGAGCTGAGGGTCTCCCTCAGGGCACTCAGGAATTTTCAAATTATTTAGGTGGAATTTGAGCTGGATGTACAAATCCCTGAAGTCATCATTCTCCTTCACCACTTTGACCAGTAAAAATAAGAAAAATCAGTTAATTTTATTATGTTCTAGAACAGCCCAGAAATCTGTGAAGGATTTTCAGAATTACTTCTTTCCGTATTTATTATAAGCGGTTAATTAGAATTGTTACTGTAATGACAAATGTTATTGAATCCTTATTTCAGGCCTTTCGACCTAATGCTCTTCGTTAAATAATAATAATTACCTTTGAGTATAGGCTCTATGGGTGCAGTCTCAGGTATCATGATGAACTATTTACTCATAAATAGATATGTGTTTATCTCAAGAAAATAAATCAATTGAATGCAAGAAAGAAAGGAATTCTATTCAATCCTTAAACAGATGACAGATTTTTAAAAATGTGAGGCACAATCTCTATTTGCAAGCAGCTTATAATTTCCTTTGGAAAGATTATAAAATATGTTGATACACTTTAACATTTACCCTCAATAGTTAATTTGAAAAGTGCTTAGTTCTCTCATGCCTGCATAGAGATGTGCATATGCATACTCGCACACAGATATACAACTTTCTCATTATCAACATATTTTAATGTTAGCTAATATTTAAAGTTAATTTTGATATGCTTTTTCAAAATTCGAGACTGACATTTGTTAATATGTATGAAATATTCCTTGATCTAGAGCTCAATGTTTATGTAGTTTCCCTTTTTACACATGTAGTTGAGTAAGGAAGACAATACATAGATTTGAATGATGACTGCCATGTTATAATGGAGTCCCAGAAGGGGAAGTTTTAAATTACTGGCAGAGAAGATTGGGCATACTTTTTATTGACAGAGATGCTCAAAGTCTGGTGTTACAGGAAGACAGGGAGGTTATTGCTTAGTTTTATTACACATTTATTGTGTAACTTTGCAAATTGTTTGGCATTTACATATTTCAAGTTGTATCTTACTAAAATAAAGAAATAGAATTGAATTTTATGTCAGTGGAGTCCCCTCAAAAATAACTGTATAAGATTTTAAGAACAATAATAGATATTTTATAATCCACATTTCTGAAAGGTGAGAAAATTGGCTTTTAACCTTGTCCATAAGGTAGTCTTCAGAATGACTAAAATAACACTGAAGGTACCAAAACTGCACGTGAATTCATTGAATTACATAATAGAGTTACATTAAACCAGACAAGGTGCTCAGAATATGAGTGGAATGTGGAACATGGAGACGAATAACCCAGCAAACAACTCACTTCATTCTGAAAAGACTGAAAAGGAGTCACAGGGAGTCTTTCTCCTTTGACCATTCATTTGCTAACCCTTGTTTTTACTGTTTCACCCACTTTGATCAAACTTTTATTTTTCTGTCACTTAATAGAATCATGACAAACACATATCTCCATATTTCTCTCATAAACCTCTATATAGTTGGCAATGAAGAAGTGCTTGTTGAAAAATAAAATACAAACTGCGCTCATGGTTAGGCTCAAATTTGTACTATAAATGTATATATGGCAAATAATTTTGTACAACAATTCATGTAAATACACTGTAATAGCAGTGAGTCCTAATTGCTATAATATGGGTAGTTATGTGCCTGCCATGACTGTCAGTGTTTAGTTGCGATGATCTCATTTTACTCTTAATGGCCTATGAACTAGTTGCCTACATTTTACAGCTGGGAAGCCTGAGAACTGACATGCTTAATTGATATGTATTAAAATAAAGTATTAGAACTACCGAACATTCAGCCAATCTTCTGACAGTGCATTTCAAGTGTCTGTGTAGCATCGCTCCATCAATCCATCCATCTGCTGCTGTAACCCTCAAAATAATATAGAGCATATTTTGTTAATCTTGTTGACTATTTGATAATGTTTTATTTAATCTTCATGTGTTTTCATAGTTTTTGTGGTTTCTTTCTAATTCACTGCACTATGATCATGGTATGCAGGGATTTATTATAATACTTTTCTATTTATTTAAGCATGCTTTACGGCCTAACATATAGTCTAATTTGGAACAATACTGTGTCCTACTGAGAAAAATTTAGCAATATTCCAACATTTTCCATGTCATTAAATAATGTATCATCTTAATAATACATACAGCTTGCTCCATCTTTAATATTATTTACCTGTTTCAACCAAAGTAAGATTCTTTTTTACTTACTCTATTATTTAACAAGAGCTAAGCTCAAAGTTTTGTGAGAAAGAGAGAGGTATGACACAGTAACACTTTTTCATAAAATGAAATATAGCCTTGAATAGAATTATCTATTCATTAATTAATTATGCTTTTTAAAAAGCTCCTTTAACTAGCACATATCTCACTGAAATTTGAATTTTCCAAAAATTTTTCATTCGTTGAAAGCCTGAAATCCAAAATCTAAAATAAAATTATACATGAGTTACGTGTTTTTCAATAAGCAGCTGAACATGACAAGGCTAACATTGTTTAAAGAAAAATGTAAAATTCTTGAGAACTTAGATATTAATGTTGGAAAAGAATACTTAGTTTATTCTTTTTCTTTTTCGCTCATACTTAACACTTTCTATGAGTTTATTTAAAGCTAGTATATTTTCCTCAAATAAAAATAAGACACAATAACTACTTACATTTCTGTGTACTTTGCGTATATGAAGTGCTTTCAAAAAGTAACAAAAAATGGAACGGCTGTCAACTGGGTAATTGCTTGTATATAATTAAGAGACCAAGAAAGATTGTTTCTGAAGAGAAGAGTAGGAGGTTCCGCATGTCACCTGCTCCGTGGTTCAAACCAAGTTCTGAATCTCAAACTAAACTCAGCCTAGAACAGCTACCTACCTCTACCTCCCCCAAGCCCCGCACCAATCAGCACTCACTGACTCCACCCCCAGCACCGTACATTTTTGTAAGAAGAGTACAGGCCCATTGTTGAACAATTAATATCTGGATTTAAAATAGCAAAACGTTCTTTGAAAGCTGCTATAGCTAAAGGTGAGCAACTACATACTTTAGATACAAACACTTTGTGGTAACAATGTTCACTTTGTCTTAAATTATAAATAGAAGTTACTTTCACATATGGGGAAGACAAAACCTGGCATTCAGTGAATTTGAATTTTATGTCTGAGCTGTTACTCATCAGCCCAGAAAATTTGGGTCAGTCATTGATACTGTTAGTCCTATATCAGCAAAACGTTTTAGTTTTTCTCTTTTTCTTTCTTTCTTTCTTTCTTTCTTTCTTTCTTTCTTTCTTTCTTTCTTTCTTTCTTTCTTTCTTTCTTTCTTCCTCTTTACTAAGAGAAGCACATTTGGTCAGGTCTTTCCTAAAGTCAATTTCAGATCCAAAAGTTATACCCAGTAACTTTTTCACTACACATACAACTTGATATTAATAAATAACACCATGGAGAAAGTTATTAAGCCATTTAATTTTGCAAATACTATATTATCAAACTCCACTAATTTCAAAATATTTTAGTTGCAATATCAGATTCCCATAAGTGGTTGCTTAGAATGTTAATGAATATTTTGCTTTCTTAAATTATTTTTCTTAGGTTACATATAGACATAAGAATATAATCTATATTCTCCAGCACCTGGAACAATGTCTGACACCCTATTTGTCAAATAAAAGTAATCTTTAAATAAATGAATGAATAAAAGTTGGTTTGAAACTATACTCATGTGTAGTTTAAGAAACTATTTCGTTTCTCAAATCAAGTTTAAAAGGGTCCTATTAAAAATAGGACTTATGTAAATAGGACCAATTTATAAAAGAGAAAAGTGAGTTGATGTTCAACTAATGTGAAGTTAGGGGCTCAACTCAACAAATTCTTTTCCTTAATAATTGTCTGTACTTATAGTTTCCATGGCATCTATCTTGTCCCTTGGTGTTGAAGGGTTTACACATTTTAAGTTTATCTTTACACTGGGATGTGCAATTTTTGCTATTACTTTTAATCTCAACCATTGTGAAATTCTTTAATATGCAAATAGAAGCATAAAATTTACCACTGAGATATAACACAACGGATAGAATTTAAACATAAGTCACTCAGTCATCTAACTTTTATTTCGATATGCAAACAGTATTAAATAGTGTCTACCCTCATGAAAATTAAAGTCCAGCTGGAGAGACAAACACTAAATAAGCATAATTAATTATACTATTATGATCACACATATTTGAAGCAGTGAAAATTTTAGGATAGACCTGGGCATGCAGTTCAGAGGTACAGCACTTGTCTAGAATCAGCAAGACCTTGAATTTGATTTTCCATAATGCCAAAGAAGAAAAAAGAAAAGAATATTACAGGATAGAAGGAAACCATATTTTCTACTACTTGATCTGGAAACTTAAACTGGTTTGTGTGTCAAGAATGGCTGAAAAAACGTGTCTAAACTAAGATCTGTGTAATGAGCAGGAGATGGGCAGCAAATAGTACGACACTGCAACAGAGAGAACAAAGGCTGGAACCAGGAAATCCCGATGTGTTTTACACAGTAGAAAGTAGGAGAGCAGCTGCAGCACTGGACAAAGCTCTGAAAGCGGCCTCAGATAAACGTAGACAGTGGCTGGGATGAGACTGTGCTGGGCTTGCTTATGTTAAGAACCTTCCATATTATCGCATATGAAAGTGAGTCACTTACTCCGTACCTAACACATACACTGCCAACACACATCCAACACATGCACACACATGCGTCCATGCACACATACATACACTCTGCAGATTTTCTCAGTTTTCTCTTTTTATTTCTGGTTTAACTTACACGTTTTTCTAACTTCTAAAGCAGGAAGCCTTGGTCGTTAATTTAAATTTTTTTCCATATTGAAAGCTATAAATATTCCTCTAAGTTCTGATTTAGATCCCTAATCCATACTTTGACGTATTTCATTTTCATTGTCATTATTTAAAAGATTCTTAACCTTTCCAGTGGTTCATCTTTGCCCCATGTATTTTTTAGAAGTATATTGTCTAACGTTAATAATTTGGAGGATTTTTTATTTTATATTATGGATTTCTGAGTTAATTTTGTTATGTTTCCAGAAGTTTGAAACTTACTGATGGTTCTTTTATGAGCAATTTCAAGGAATGGACATTTTGCAGACTTTTTTGATTACTGAATATAATATCCTATAAATGTCAAATCAAATGTTTTATTTTAATATATCAAAGTATGAAAGTAGGGATTTCCTTGTCTCCTGTCAGCTTTTCCTTCATCTATGTTGAAGCTTTGTTATCAGTTATATAAATTTATCATTCCTGTGCATTGCTGGTGGATTGATTTCCTAAGTTCTGATACTCGCATCTACTTTCAGCAACTATTTTGCTATTTGCCATCTGCTTGTTCCATTGTCCCCTCAGTCTACATTTTCTACTTGTTTTGCATTTAGTAAATTGTTTGTAATATTAGATTTTAATTTAATGATGTTTGGCGCCATCCTTTAGGTTATCTTTTTATTGTTTCTTTAAGGATTCATATTTTCATATTTAATATAAGAAAGTCTATGTAAAATTAATATGCCATCAATTCATAAGACATGTGAGATGTGTGCAAGAATACATTTTCATTTAACTCCAACTCTGCTATACTTTGTGTTATATTTAATATACACACATGTATAGTTACAAAATCCAATGTTCTAGTATTTTGCATAGCAGAGCCAGATGTCAAAATAAAATAAAAGCAATAACAATTAAAATTGGAAAAAACCCAACTATCACTAAAAGAAACCAAGATAAAATACATGATGTCTTATTTGTGCTCACATATTAATCATTGCAGCATCCCTGTCCTTATATGTCTGTGTTTCTGCCTGGTGTTGTTTTCAGGATGAAGTCTTTGATACCATTCTTAGTTTAGCTTTTATGGTGACCAATTCCCTGAGCTGTTTTACTTACTTGAAAATGCCTATATGTTGCTTTCATGTTTAGACACTTACAAACTAAATATAGAATTCTATTTAGATAGTTGGTTTTAACATTTGGAAAACGATGTCCCTTCTCATTTGCTGGCCACACTGTTTTGGTAAGTCAGCTCCTATGTATTGTTGACCTCTACGCATTGCAATGTTTCATTTATTTTCTGGATATTTTCAAAATTTGGGTTCTAGACTTGTGACTTTTAAGTTTTTAGGTGTATTTTCGTGGTGTTTGTCCTGCTTGGTATCAAATGAGCTTCTTGTACCTACACATTAATATTTTCCGTCAATTTTAGGAAATTTGGGCCGTTACCATTTTACCTTTGCTCCTGCTTACTTCTGTCTTGTCTCTCTATACAAATTTATTAGTAGGCTTGATGTTATCTGATTATTGAGATAATGTTGATTTTTGATATTTTCCCCAGTGCTTTTTATACTAGTTAATTTCATAGCTCTGTCTTCAAGGTTATTGATAGTTTTTTCTGCTATTCTGCAATGATCTAACTACCTGCTATTAAAACTCAAACAATACATTTTCTTAGACATAAATTCCAGTTGAACTATTTTCCTCTACTAAAATGTTTCCATTTCCATACTGAGATTCTATACCCTTCATTCATTTGACCATAGAAACATTATAAGTCTAATTTTTGCAAAGTCCTTAATCTATTTTTAATGGTTAATTGAATGTCTATATGCTAATTGTAAAATGGGTCATTTTAAGTTTTGTATGTTTCTCTTGACTGGAATTGTTTTCTAATATGTGTTTTATTTTCTTGTACTTTACATATCTTGTGATTTTTTTTACCATGCACCAGATATTTTATATAATATACTGATAATATTCAGATTTGTTGTGTTCTTTTGGAGAACAATGATTTTTGCTAGATTCATAGTTTCAGGTTGCATTGTTGCAATTTTATCCTTAACGTTGGAGGAAGTTATCAACTTGAGAATAGACTAGAAAAAGGATTTAGTCCACCCAGAATTTTGAACTAAAGTCTCAGGTTGTTAGGAAGATCCTGGAACTTGGTGAGATTCAAATTGTAACCTTTGTGGGATTCAAACTCTGAAATGAGCGGCTGCAGAAATACTGGCTCAGAGTTCTCAGTCCTTCTTTCTATCTTTGCATTTTGCCAAGCTTCTTGATATCTTTTCCTTCTTCTCACATTGACCAAAAACAAATAATTAAGGAAAGTTTATATTCAGATATGGAGACTTACCTTTCTACTGTTATGTTGCTTGAGATTTTCCATTCTTTTCAGAGATTTTGATAGCCCAATTTTCACATGAAAGCCCAATGCCTGCTGCTGTTTCTACCTACCCTGCATTTTTGGCATTAAGGAGGTGCCTGGGAAGTGGGACTTTGCATGCTAAAGTCAAGAAAATTCCAGGAAAATAAGAGACTAACTGAAAGTATCTTGAGAGGGAAAAGCCACATAATGTTAGATCTCATCCAGTTCTATTTTTATTCAATCTCAACTTTCCATATTTTACAGCTACTTTTTGGGTTTTCTAGTAATTCACATAGATTTATCTAATTTTTTCAAAATTATAGTTATTATGTGCAAAATGCTTATCAACTTTGGCATTGGAAGAATTTGAACCTAAGTAATTAAAAGTAAAATATATCCTAATTCTCAAATAATGAGAAATTTCACACATCATCCAACTTTTATACTCATAATTTGCTTCTGGGCATAGGGATCAAACAGTAATATTGCGTAGTAATAATATAATAAAACTTCAAGTTAAAAGTAAAATTAAAACTATATTTAAAAAGGATTGACTTGCAAAGCTGCTTTCTAATACAATGAGAATGGTTTATTACTGGAGGATGTGTGAGTGGTAGTTTTCTTTCTATTTTCCAGTAGTTTTCAAATGTTAATATAATTTTATTTTACTTTTTGTTAATATAATTTTAACACATATATGTAAATATATACTTTTTAAATAGAAATATAAACATCATGCTTGGTTACTTACATATGCTATAAGCATCTTGTCCAAAGTGCTTAAGAATACCTATAACTAACAGCTGATTATAAAATACTACAGGAGGTCTCTTACATATACCAGGAAATTTAGGGCACAAAATTGTAGAAAACAAAATTTTAAAACTTATTTTAGTGACTATTTACCTACCCTAATCCTAACTCTAACCTTAACCCTAACTCTAACCCTAACCCCTAAGAAAGATCCACAGAGGCTTTCTGATACCTGGGAATTAGGAAGATTACAATTAAAATTATGCCCAGATATGATAAAATGTTAAATTTTCACTATGGGCTCTCCTAATACACTAGAAGATATCTTGTTGAAATAGATTCATCACCCCCTTTTCTTTCCTTTGTTTTACTTGCTTGATTTTTGTAGGCATCTAATTATATGAAGGTATGTAAGTCTTAGCCTACAAAGAATAATCAGATTTTTTTGCCAAACATAAACATAGTTATAAACAATATAGACTCTTAAGAACTCAAACTGGACTATTATGAGGGGCAGTTTTCCTCACATTGCAGCACAAAGCAGGAGAATTTCAAAGAAAAGAAATTTACATATGCTCTGCCTTTTCAGCCACATTACAAGGAAATCAACTGACCACGTAAGAATGACGTTTGTAATTGAATTTTGTCCAGATTCCCTAAAGCTAACTTTGTGGAAGCAGAGTTCTAAATCCCCACAGGTTTGCAGGTGTGTCTGTCAGGCCTCTTTTGCTTCATTGTCAGAATGCATCTCCTCATCCTAAACCATTAAAGCAGCTGCCAGTAAATCTCTATGCTTTCCTGGGTATGTTTTATATAATTTGCGATGGAGGCTGCACCTGATTATCTTGTGTCCGATTCCTGACTCATGGACTTCTGAGTCTAATGCCATTCTCCTTTCAGCAAAGGTACAGGTTTAGAGATGCCTGCCTGGAATTTTCTGCTTTTTTCTCTTCACCTGTATCTCACGAAGAGCTCGGTGGTGGTGTGTTGAGTCACTGTTGACTCATAAAACCCTCTCTACTACTTTCCTCTAGAGGAGTGAAGTTGATTTCTTCTGTGGCACATGAAGTAGGTTGACAGAAAGGGGTTTCTGCTTTGTAGCAGTATCCACGGTAACATTCTAGCCAAGAAGGAAGCATGCTAACAACACCCACCTACCCCAGGGATGTTCAGGATTGTTACCACAGACCAATAAAAGTCAGCCCTCTAACAAGAACCAGAACTCATGCACTGTTAAGTGTCTTCTTGATTATCTTCTTTTGCCCTCTCTTCATTCAAAAAACAGTCCTGTTTTGTGATCTATATTCTTTCCTCAAGCAGACTCCCCATGTGATAGATGGTTCAAACTTCAAGAAGTTTGGACGTTTACATTTTGTTCTGGGGAGTGAGAACAGACAAGAGCAGTATAGAATCCTGCTGATCATAGAATTTTTCTGCCTTTTGATTTTACCAGTGTTTTCCCCCTTCATTCACACCAAACTCACCGAATACCTCTTCACACAGCATGGCTCAGAGAGAGACAGCCGCTCCTCCCCCACTGCTTGCTCCCCGCCCCCAACAATGCAATCACGATTTCTAAAACTGAAAGGTTTTAGCATAAGTATTCTTGGCAGGTCTGACAAGATAAGCCTTCTGGCACTGGTGTTTCAGTTTCTGGGCTTGCTAAAGTATCTCTTTTCTCCACAAAACCAGTCGTTGGGTGTTTGTGTGTGCAGGGAAGGGTTAAAAATCGCAGGCAAGATACGACGCATGTGTTAATTCCTGCTGCAGCAGCGCGCATCCCTTCCACTTTGACCTCATAGTTAATCTGCTGCGTGATAGTTAATCACGCAGAGCCTTTGGTGATTTTTTTCTCTTTTAAAAATACACACGCGCGCGCTCGCGCGCGCGCGCGCACACACACACACACACACACACACACACACACGCACACGAGTTCTAAAAGAAAAAGAAAATACATAGAAAACACAGCCAATAAAGAAACCTAAAAAGATGGGCCTGGGGCGGTTCGCGTGAGTGTGAGCATGGTGATTGTGCGCGCCTTTCTCTCTCTCCCTTTCTTATTTGCCTCCGAGTGAATCTCTCCCCGTACCCTCCCCCTGGCTCAGTTATATTATTCTCCTACACTTGGAAGCCGGCTCCAGGAGCTGCCGCTTTCATGTTATCTGCAAGCGTTTGCGCTGATCTTCTTTCTGCCCCCTGCATATTAATTCCTGAAGCTAGTAGCGATAACCTCCTCAGTGACGGCCCCTACTAGGGGCAGGTGGGGGGAGCCACCATCAAATCATAAGCATAATAATAATACAAAGGGGAGGGGTTTTCTGCAACCAGGAGACAAGAAGCGAGCAGGGGAAAAAGCGATGAGTTCGCCAAATATGTGCAGCACAGGAAGCTCAGTCTACTGGACGCCCGTATTTTCACGGAAAATGACGGTGTGGGTTCTGCTCCTGCTATGTCTCTACCCAGGGTAAGATGTGCTATTTTCACCGTCGTTTTGTTCTGGAGGGGTGGGGGAAGGCGTAGAGACGGGGAACTCTGGAGACCACCGAGATTTAAAACATTCTCCTAGGATTTTTGGTTTGTAATTCCGGGAAGAGGGAATACATGAGGCTGGAATGGTCGGTATGAAGAAGGAAGGTCACGTTTGTTTATTTATGAATGTGTTGGGTTTTATTATTTGTTTTGTTTTGGAGTGGCAAAGCAAACCTCATGGAAGACTTTGCGTTCGGGAGTATCGTTTTCAAATTGCTGCAATTCCATGTGGAGTGGGGCTATGCTGTTACGCGCCTGCATTTGAGGCCATGTTGAAGGCTTTTCGTTGGGGGTCTGGGGGGGTATCATTTCAAATGGGGTCTTGGCGCTCACCAGAGAGATATGTGTGAGGGAGGGTTGGGGGCGGGGGCGGCTCTGTCTATGTATAATAAAGTATCCCTTGCTCCTGCATCTGGGCATTTGCTCAGCCAGGTTTTCTAGCCAGCCTCTTGGACCCAGCAATAAGAGAGCCAAACCATGGTTCAGCACCAAGGACAGCAGACCCGTATAAAGCCAAAGGGAAAGAGGCTTGTCAGGTTGACTAGACCTCAAAATCTACGCAAGACATGCGTACACTCCGACCGAAGGCCCACGGAGCCAAGGAGACCCTACACTGATGATTGCTGCTCCCTCTCTGTGTCAGAAAGAGTCTGTTGGGCATGGGCTGGGGAATATATGCGTGAAAAGAGTTGGCCTTGCTACAGTGTTGAAAATCATGCTAAACCCAGTGAATCTAATGCCAAAATTCTCAAGTATGCATTAATACTTGGGGTCTTGCTGCACTAAGTAGGAAAGTGGTGTGGGGGTGGCCTCCTTAAACTCCTAAGCATGTGTGTACTCTGAAACGTTCTATATGTAAAGGTTCTCTAATTTCCTTGAAGAATGTCAGAGGAGAATCCCTCCCCACAGTATGGTGCAATATGCATTTACCAGTGTAAATAGCACACACTTCATCATAATTTCCAACTAGGCTGGAGGACGCCATTGAGAACGTCTAGTCCACAGATCTGAGCACTCCTCCTCGAGGGTGGGTGATGGGACACGTGGGCCGAGGCAATATAAGGAGTAAAATCCTCACTTTGCAGTTTCAAAGCAAAGATAGGGCTCTCTTAATTCTTCCAGCACTTTCCACACCTTACTCCTTTACAAGAATAAAATATACTCTCATGAAAAGTAGCAGATTTAGAAGTTTTCTCAGGAGTAGTCGGCCTTTTCTAGAAGGGGTTTTATGTGTAACCTATTTTAGTCTATTCCTAGAAATATAATTTGCCTCTTCAAAAAACACACAAACTTGTCTAAATTTAATGTGTATAGTTTTTAAACTATTTCAGAGGTGAAAGAATTTATTATTGCTTACTAATAGAAAATGTCTGCTTTATTTTCACAATTTATGAAACCTGTGGCTTGAATCTAGCGAAGATATGGGGGAGGATGCCCTTACAAGCCTCTTAGTAAACAATCTTCTTATGACTAACTGGAGGGGCATATTCTTATGTATTTTATCTCTAGCTGTACCATTTTAGCCAAAAATGTTTACTTTTTCATGTTTATAATATTATATTATTTAAGGTGCTTCCTTATTGTACTGGCCTCACCTTTTCTATTCTGATAGGATATAAAGATTGGGACGTGAAGATATATTTTACTTCTCAACTTATACAAGAATAGCTTAGATGAGCATTCAAAATCATTTTAAGACAAGGAAATCATTTCTCACGAGAACTCGCCAAAAGTCCCCCCCCCGTTTTGCATTTTCTTAGTAGCTTTAGAGAATGGAATCATTGCAGATTGGTGCAGGAATATGATCAGAGCTTCAGTGAGCTGCAGTCTCATAAAAAAGCCACTTGAATGGCTGTATAGGGCTAAAAGGAAATAGAATCTTTGCTTTCTAAAGCTGATTCTGAGAAAGAGCAACATGTCAGTGGAAAAAGTTGGGCACCCTGGAAATTTGTGGTAACTCAGTAGTACTAGGATCACACAGAGAGTTGAAGAAATTTTCTTTTAAATTGACTTTTTAAATTTACAAGATCTCAAAAAATAAATGGAATCCCCTTATTGAATGGATAAATTCATTAGGCTGTCTCTGTATAACGGTAAAACAAGGAGAAAAACAACGTACTAGATTAAGCATTTTAACAACTCATATTTCTTGTTTAGAAGTGAAACAAATTTCACAAACTCAAACTGTTTTAACCTGTCACAACCTTGTCTGTGATGCTATCATAACAATCACCCAAAAACTTACTGAGGAGGCACGATTCCTAAAGCATACACTATACCATTCTAAATCATTACAGGTGGAGTGAAAAACAGGAATATTCACTTTTAACAAGTTCAGTAGATCTCACTCTGAAGAAATACTTCTTTACTTTGCTGATTTCCAAAAGTTTATCCACTACTCTGTCTAATATTTACAAACACATTGGTTCCTGCTACCTTATCATTCAGTATGACCCAATAAATCAATTTTATATCCAGGAAAATTTTTAATTACATGTAAGTCATTGAGTGTAATTTGAACCAACAATGATAAAGTGTAAAGAATCTTAATAAACTCACATCACATATGAAACATTATTGAATGAACCAACCAAATATACTTAAATGAAGGTGATGTCAGTGTATTAAAAAGCTCTATATATTTCACACATATATAGTGATAGATAAAGGCTGGGAAACAAGTTTGGAAGATACATATTTCAATTTAACTTCTTTCTATCTCAGAGTAAAAATATATTAATTAGAAGAAAAATTAAATAAAGAACATTATTTATAGTAAGCAAGAATAAGTCCCCCCAAAAACACATTTTTGTTTTCTTTAGAATAAAGATAACATTTCATAATATAGAATGTTGTGAGGTCAGATTGAACAGAAATGTACTGAGCTTTAGGTCATCAGCCCCTTTCTTTAAGAAGGGTGAATTAAAGATTCATAAATACTTTCTGTTTTTAGTTGTTGCTGAAGAGAAATATTTCAGGTGACTTTTTAAGAGCTGTTAAAGATTATTTTTATCCCATAATTCTATTTTATACAGATTTTAACATTTGCGGACCATCACCATACCCCTACAGTGAACGCTACAATTTTTTTCAGTATACCCCATTAAGACAACCTTGTTACATCTTACACTTAAAATGCTTCATGTAGTTATTTCTAGGAAAACAAAAACTTCCTTAGCATACTTCATTGCTTTAGTTTCAGACATAGTATTCCGGATAGCTTATTTAGGACTACATTATGAGCTAGAATTTCCCACAATTCAATTGCTCATCAGTATCTAGGTAAAACACTTACAATACAAGGAGATAAAAATTGGCTTTTAATTTAAAACTAGCTACATAAATATTTGTTTTGTGTTTCAGGCTCATTTTAGAATAGGTCATCTCAAAATGACTAAATTATGGAATACTGAATTTAATGACAGAAGTCTGTTGTACATGTTTTAAAATTGGTTTATGTTACTCAAATTAGAAAGAAATTAAGGGCTCATTTCAGTGACTCTATCACTCTTCTAAATATTACGTTAGTGGGGTCGTGTAAGTCTTTGTTGCAATTTCATAGCCCATAGTAGACCGACCTTTCTGTGTTTAGTGTAAATGTTGTATAGATAAATTACTCAAGCCTCCTTATAGAGAGCCCTTAGCAGTCCTGTCTCAGCCCTGGAAGTTTATGTTTGTAATCCCATGAAAAGTTACTGGAATTCTGGTGAGTTTATTCCAATCTACCACCTCCAGGGCAACCCATGGTGAGAATAAAGGTACTAAGGCATGTCTGTAGTTATGCGGATCCAAAGGGTCCTATGTCCAGCAACAATGATGGTCATCTGAAACAAAGGCCTCAATCCAATGCCAAACCAGGATTTGATTGATTCATGAAGGAAGGAGTGGCTTGAGGATGAGGGACTGTGAGAATCACAGAAAGTAAGTGATTGCTGTGAGCTGGGCTAGGTAGGAGGCCTGAAATCACCTCTGCAAATGAAGAAAGTTATACAGAAAGAGTAATTTGCATAACACAACTGAGACAAAATCTAATGTGTTGGAGTCAGTGCTTCAGCTCTGATGTGTGATCTTTCCAGCCCCAGGACGTCATAGCCTCTATCTAGAGGCTCAATTCTAGCAGACAGTGTGGAGCATTGGCTCAACATCCCGCCTCACCCCAGCTCACACGTGGGAACAGTGGGATGGTCAGCACCTTGGCTAGACCGACATGCATTGCTTAAAGCCAATTGAGGGATAAGGAAAGGGTCTCAGCCCACTCTGTACATATAAATACATGAAAATACAGTCCCGCTCAGCCAAAATGGAGACAACTGGTCCTCCTTCAAGTAGAGTCACCGAGGTAGTCCTCCATACACCTACACACAAAAAAGACTATTAATGAGTTAACTGATTGAAAAAGAGAACATAATCAGTGACAAATCTAAACTATAACCAGCTATTATTTTATATATGCATATTTGTATACTTTACTTGTCATGTATGCACGCCTATGTCTATTTATAGACACACTTATGATATCATATAACTTCCAAGTATTTGTTGGCTTTAAGGAGGTCATTTAATGTTCAATCACAATATTGTTTTCCTTGTTTATCAAGTGTGGTTGACAATAACTAATGTTATTATAATGAAGATATTATACACATTTTTAATGTATGTAAATATAGTTCAGTATATGCATACATGACAAAGGTAGTTTGAAAATAAAGGTAACTATGTTTTTCCTGGCTTTGAAGATGCCACGTAGATCTTTCATGATGCCCCCTGTTTCCGTGGAGTTGGGATCTAATCCAGAGCGCTGGGTGTACTACAGACATGTTCCACCATTAAGCACAGACCCAGCTAGGTGCATTTTTGTCTTCAGGTCTATCTGAATAAAATAACACATTTGGTGTACTCAACTGAACTGAAGCGCTGAAATTCTGAATCTTTAAGCACTTCCACTGTACAGATACCCATAGTGGTCAAACTTTGAGACAGCTTTAAGTATAATTTTTAATTTATTTCCTGTGATCAGTCAATTTGGCAAAAGCAATTTGGAGAATCACAATACCTGTCACTCCAGTAAACCCTCATATAAGAGTATTAGTTTGGTATTTATACTGCTTTGATTCTATTTTCAGAGGACAGAATTTAGACAGATACGTTAGACCCAGCTGGTCCACTGAATAAAATAAAAACATTCAATCTAATCAATCTATCATGAGCATGATTTGAGATCCTCACTTCCATTGATTATACTTTATTATGTCTTTTCACATTGTTGAAAACTCTAGACAGAAATCTTTAGAAATAGTTTGCCACTAAGTAGTTCTACAAATTTAGAAGCATATTAAGTGAAATCTTTAGACCTTAAAACAATTATACTTGGAAAATGTATTTACTGAATGACCATGTCTATGTAGGTAAAATATAGTTAAATTGGCAGTTTGTTCATGACCCAGGAACTTAACTATTGAGTGCTGCCCCATTTTAAAGAAGAGATCTTACTCTATGTTGAGCAACTTTGCAGCATAACTTGGTCAGCATTATCATTCAGTGTATTACAGAAATTTCTAGAAAAGTGAAAAACAAATTTGAGTCAGTTATCCTGAATATTAAACTAGAAATAATCTTACCCCTTCAATATCTGGACACATACATGTGCAGTTTATAGATATTTTAAAACAACATTTCAATCCCCTCCATCATATAAGACACAGCTTAGTTAAATTTACTATAAAATGACAATATTACAATACTGAAATTTTAATTTCTAGAGAAATAAATTATAATTCCTAGAAATTGGTAGGGCTTTACTTTTTACAATAACTTTTGCATTCACTCTCCTGTTCGCTCAATAGAGTTGTGAGTTAAATGAGAATATTATCTTTTCTCCTTTGAGAATTGTCAAAGGTGATATATGAAGGGTTTTAAGGAATGTGTCCAGGACTTCTTGACTATCACCTACAGGAAAACTGAGATGCCTCTTGATGTATTCTTAGTGCATTCAGTACGCTGCACAAGTATAGTCCCTCTCTTTCTTTCTAAATGTAAGAAAGTACTTGGACTGTTTTGAGATGCAAAAGACCTCTCCACTTTGCCTGATAGGGAGGGTTGTTTCTTATTCATTTATTCCGTATAGTAGAGAATAAATATTGTTTAAAAGGAAATGAAAAGCTTTTTTAAAGTTACACATTAGTGGCTTAGGGTAAAAATAAAATTTAACTCCGAATAATATCAATCTCTATAGTACTATAGTATAAGAGCACAAAATATGGTAATAATTGTATGTTATTATAAAAGTCACTTTATAACTTTGCATAGAAAAAGTACCATGTGAATGCTAACTAAGTAACACTAGTATTACACTCTACACCCATTCATAAAGAAAGCCACAAGAATAACCTAACAGTGGGGGGAAACAAGGGATGTTTGTAAAGCAAAGGTCCTTTGTAATCATGGAAACCCTGCCACAAACCCAAGTTGAATTGTAGAATCAAAATCTAGGTAGTAGATTTGTTTACTATAGGATGACAATATCAAAGCACTGAAGTTTTAATTTCAAGAGGATTAAGAGGTTATAATTTTATAGTGAGGCAAATACCAGTAAATCATGCAATTAATTTGTGTGTACCTGAGTCAAATGGGAAAAACAAACTAAATATGCCATGTCAGTAGTCAAAGTATTTTTGAAAGGAAAAAATAATAAACCATAGATGCTTTTTTAAAACCTTTTTTTGGCTGGTTATCCATCCTTTCTATAAAGTGAAAACATCTTCTAGAAAACACACTATAAATTGAAAACACCTTACAGATCCCAAATTGGTAAAAGCAACTTTAGAGATATACAAAATATACAATTGTATAATTTCTTGATTCATAAAATTACTAGCATTTAAGTGAGGTCTGTGCTAGACACTGGTTAAATAATTACCCAGTAGCTGAAGTCACGCTATCTGCTCTCCTAGAGTAGTAACCATATGCAGGATTTGACCAGCAACAGTCACAAAAGAATATGCATCGTTATTGAATCTTAACTCAGGTAAGTTTTGCACAGGCCAGTGGCATGGTGCCGTGTGGGGAGATACCAGATATGCAGGGTGTGAAACCACAAAGCAGAGGACCTGAGACGTACAAACCAGGCAAACCTCATCCACAATCATTTCACTGTATAACTTTAATGTTCTGACTTTCTCTTCTTGATTACTAGTTTTAGATGAATTTGTTGCTGTCAATTGTAGATTTTCACTTGAAAATGAAGGAAATGTTTTTGAAGCAGTAAAAATTTTTTAAACATTCTGAAGACTACTTTCACATTTCAAAATACTTACATGATAGACAAAGAATTCTATTAAGGTCAACTGAATAAAGCAATAATGTGTTATATAACAATATTTTTACAGAGACTTAATGTACCAATCAATAGTGCATTGATGGCTTTTGCTCTACAAACTTCCTACCTGGTTGTTCTTTATGAACATATAAGATAAGATCTCAGAGTTATATGCATGAAAAACCACATCTATTTTGTTATTATCACCTCCTGGAATATCTTCTCTCGGATTTTGGAACTTTAATATAACTCATGCAAAATGAAAAGAGCAACTATGACCACCTTACAGAAGACTATCCATTGTAAACTGAATTTAATTTTCAAAATATTAGACCTATATAAATGGATACAGTAGAATCAAGAAATACAGTGAATTATATTGGAAGTTTTAGTATTAGTGCAAAAATATATTCATACAGTGGTACATAAAATTCACCTAGAAAGAGTTTGGTAAATGAATAAATGGTAGTCATTGTGTTGATAAATTATCAACTACTTTTTTAACCCGCTTTCTTCCAAATCCGTCCTTCAACTTATTCTATGTGAATAAAGTTAATCTTTTCAATAATTATTACTCTAAAAGGACAGTTATATACTCATGAACATGCTGACAAATCTGCAACTTAAACATGTCATGTTTACCTCACAAAAGAATATTAAAATAATTTTAAAATACATTAAAATGTTTGAGTATCTATGAATTGCTCTTAAATTAGTTCAAAGTGAAAGAACATACAGAAGAACAAACTTTAAATTGGAGGTTACATTTAAATATTTCCCATTTCTAAATGTAAAAGAGGTTTCCTCTTCTTAATGAAAGAAAGATATTGAAGGGCTAAATTTTAGAATGAATACAACATGTGGATGATTCCCAGGGGAAACTCATGGAACCAGCTCACCTCCTTTGAACTTCCCCTTTGCTAATAGATGTCTCGGAGCTGGGGATAGAGCTCAGTGGAATAAGCGCCTGCCTAGCAAGCACAGGGTCCTGAGTTCAATCCCCAGTACCGCCAAAAAAAAAATAATAATAATAATAGATGTGTTATTCTTCCTTTTTTAAACTTTTAATATGTATACTTGAAATTGATAATTATTGGTTCAATTCAACTAAGAATTGCTTAAATAAATTTTAGATTAATTAAATTATAACTTTATAACTCTTATAAACCCCATAGTTTATTGACCAAATATTAGAAATTCTAAGCATTTACATACTTTAGCTTATTTTACATGCAAGTAATTCTATAAAGTTCCTTAAGACTATGATCAAGATTTATATCTAGGGCTGGGGATATAGCTCAGTGGAATAAATGCCTGCCTAGCAAGTGCAAGGTCCTGACTTCAATCCCCAGTACCGCACAAAAAAAAGAAAAATTATGTCTATAATATAGTAAATTAATGCTGTATCTTCTAAAATACAGAAAGCACTTGATAATAGGTTATTCTATTCTCATTTAGATATTAGTATTACTTGAGATTCTTAATTTTATGTTTTCTATTTTGATGATATTTAATCTTCTTGAATTCCCTTACAACTGCTTTATTGAAAAAGCTAGACTTGGAAGGATACAGTCTAGAAATTATGTTTTATATCAGCCATCATCTGTTGAGTATATCTCCCCCTCATTTGGATAAAATCCTGGTAAATCCCAAGTTTTTCCATTCATTTTAGGGTTTAGAATCAACCTTTTTCTGGTGTTAAAGTCTCATGTAAATTAATCTTTCAGTTTCTTTTTCAATTTTAATCTCTTGTTGTTCTCTATTCAGGTCTGGCCAAAGATGTCAGTAGTCTGAGCTTATTTCTTTATTTTTCAGGCTCTCCTTCCTCTCATATGCTGCTTTTGGCTTTTTCATATTTAGGGTGGAAGCTAGAAGGTTAGGAAAAACTAAAGAAGCAAAACAATCTTAAGTTTTACTATCTGGTGACAGATGGTTACAGGCTGAGGCCTTCCCTCATGGGACTGTGGGTGGATGTCACATAGTTTTTATGGAGAGACTTCTTCCTTCTGTAGCACTGCTGATGTTTTCCACAACTGCACCACTGCATCACTTGGGCTTTTCTTTACAAGATGAGCACTCATGCTTCCCTCTGCTGTACTCAGAAGATGGAACCCAGGGCTTTGCACATACTAGGCAAGCACTTTACCATTCCACATGATCTTTTGCTTCTTCTTATTATTATTACAGAGTCATTATTCCCTAAGGATAGGTCTAGAGGTACAAGTAGCGTCTCCTGCTGAACCCTAAATTTTGGGAGCATTTAGAAAATGATTTTTCTTACTTTTCTAATTAGATAAAATGCTAACTGCTTATTCCCCTCTCTTAATTTGCATGAGATAAGCAAGTTGGGTGAAAATTTTAAATTTGTAGAATTCCTAATATTACTAATTCACTTTAAGCATATCATTCCTGCAAACTCAAGAGCATCACTAACAGTGTAGATTAGGACCTAATGAGGAGATAGATGCCATTTTATGAGACTCCTTAAGACCTACTTACTTAACTATATGTAAAGAGAAATGTTTTTTCAAAAGAGAGTGTGGGACCATTGAAATTAAAGTGCTAAGCAAAATTACTCAAGTCATTATTCACAACAAATTTGGATTGCTAGTCTTGAGCATCAATCTATTTTTATCAGCAGACAATTAAAGCAATGACTTGAATCTGCTGAAGAATACTGAGGAGAGAGAAAAATCCAAGTTCATCTCTTACTACTCAAGGTCATGAACAACTCATCATTTTTCTCTGTACCTCACTGATCTGATTGTAAAAAACCAACATCTGTTACCTAGGTTTCTGTGTCAGCCACCCCAAACACCTTTCTGACACCAGTTCTCTTCCAAGTCATTTGCTACATGACAGAGAGACATCTCCCCAAATTACACATTGAAATAAAATTGTTACCAATACTTGCTGCTATCATTATCTGTGTATGCAGTGGTTATCTGTCTACATAACCAGTTATCCAAAAACAAATCATTTAAAAATAATAAATACTACTCATTTACAATATTTGAAGAACAGGAATATAGGAATAGTTTAGCTGACTGATTATGAGTCAGATTCTTTTATGAGATTAAAATCAAATTGTGGCATTAGGGCTCTCCAGACATCATGATATCTTCAAGAGGTTGGGGAGAGAGACAGAGAGACAGAGAGAGAGAGAGAGAAAGAGAGAGAGAGGAGATAGATTGAGAGAGATCAATTTATATAGCAAAATGTCAAACATTATATATCATTACTTATACCATATGCTGATGGTCACAGAGGCTAATCCTGATCCATTATGGAAGTGACCTAAGCAATGGAATTTTCTTAGTATGTTTGGGCTGCCATGATAAAATACCATAGTTTGGATCGCTAATAGATAACAGAAATCTCACCCAGTCCTGCAAGCTAGAAGTCTGAGACCAGAGTACTGGCATGTCTGGGTCAATTTTGTTGTTGTTTAATTTTCTTTTTTTATTTTAAAGAGAATAAAAATTTTAAAAACATTAAAAATGATACAGAATTTCAAGACAAGATGACAGGAAATCAACAGTGGTTGTTATATTGCATACCATTATTTTCCAAGTAACTCAGGCGAAGCCCTTCTTGCAGGCTGCAGACTGTTGTCTTATGCACGCACACAACTAGTTGGATCCACATTAATCTCATTAGATCCCTTTAAACACCAGACTCGTTCTTCTAACTCTTTTGTGGGTATTGCTGTCAGAACTTCTGAATTGCTTTTGATTTTGTTTTGAACCGTGTTCTTCCTCAAGATGAAAAGAGCATGGGACAGATTACTTAAGATTTGAGAAAATTTTTTTCATGCATTTTTGCATCTCTCCATTTAAAAGGAGAGGAAATAGGTAGAGTGATTTTAACTAAGCTAATTTTTGTTTTTGCAAACATGAAGTCGCAAAAGTGATTGTCATAGTAAAGTAGAAGACAACTTTTCAGTCACTCAGCATCACCTCACGCAAAACCCTTCCAGAGTGAAAAGACGCAGCCAGCGAGGTTAGCTTCCTGCCCTCAAATCAGAAATGCGTGAGCAAGAAAGGAGTCCTCAAAATACCTATCACGGGGAACACAAAATTTCCAGGTACCTTTGTCATCAGTAGGTCATTTATAGTAGAGCATTTCCCTGGTCCAGGATGGAATTGTTCCTTAAAGAGCTGTGGTTCCCATTTGTAGCACAATTCACTGAGTAAAGCCACCAACTGAGCAAAAACCTCTGCCAGAAGCCATATGGGGGTGGGGGAAGAGATCTTTTCATTCAGTTTTATTCTGTTTTCAATTTGAACTAATTTTGCTTGCAGGTTGTCAACTAATTTTAGGTTACAGTAAAATATATCAGAAATATACAAGGGAAGGCAAAGCAGAAGCCTGAAGATGCAGGTGCCTAAAATGTACACTGCTGAGTTTCTGTGCACTGTATCAATCATGCTTGTTTGCTTATGCACTGTGTTCCTAACATTACGCTAAATGCCAAAGACACAGCTTTGAACATGGCAAGCACCTTTCTTCCTCTTGTACAACTAATATTAAAAATTTAAAAGACAGTAGCACACTACACACAACAGTACGCTACAAGCCTAGCATATTTATATATTGGCTTGTTTCACATATTCCTTCTGATTTAGGGGAATTGTGCAACCTGAAACACATTTCATATGTGATCATTTTTGAACCATGTAAGTCCAATGATTCTGTCCACTGTTTCTTAGACTAACATGGGCCATTATTTGATTGTTGTTCAGCTCTGACGCACTCTGTTAAACGTGGAATGAAAACAAATGAAAAGTAGACAGATTCCCTGTTACCTAACTTGTCTGTCATCTCCTTCCTTCAATACATATTTATTGAGTTTCTAAAATTTTCTTGGCCCTGGTTTATACTGGGGCTAAAGCAATATGGAAGAAAGACATCTTTGTCCTGATAACCTTTGCTGACTTGGGGAAGGTAGGTAGTAAACAACAACTACAACAAAAATTCTTTCAAATTGTGTTGCATGTTGAAGAATGACTAAAACACGCAGGAAGAATAATCAAGACAATTTTAAACAGGTTGACCAAGAAAGGCCATTATGAATAATGGATAAGCAGCTAAAGCCCTGCATGATGAAGCAGCCCTATAGTCCTGCCCAAGGCAGAAGTTCAGGGTCAGCCTGGATGGCTTAATGATTTAGCTAGATTCTGCCTCAAAATTTTAAGGGAGAAAAATGAGGTCTGAGGATTGAGCATGTAGCTCAGGGATGTGGTCTTGTGTTCAGTTCCTAGTATTGCACACACGATAAATTGAAATAATTTTTTGAATTTAAAACAGGAAGTTGAATTCTGGGGATGTGTCTCTATGGTAGCACGCTTGGCTAGTGCAAGCAATTTGATCCCTGTACATGCCCAAAGAGTAATAATAGCAATAAACAGACCCAAGGAGCTTGACACTATAAGCAAGGGGAGGGGGGACCTCGCTAATGGGTCCCACACTTCTAATTACAATCGGCATAGGTAATAGCACAGCACAAAGGCCATGAAAAGAACAAGAGCTTGGTAGCTCGGTATAATTTGAGAACTTGAAAAAGACCTAGATGTTTGAAAACAATGACTAAGGATGAAAGTGTCAGGAGACAGGATCTGAGAAGCACAGTTCTGAATGCACAACCTCAGAGCCGTAGTCAATAATGTGAATTTTATTTCCCATCAGAGGCTTGAACAAGGGAAATGCTATGTACATTAATGCCATTAGTTTAATTCTTAGGGAAAATTGTACCTGTGTGATTTGAGTATTGCCGAGTGTTACAGTTTACCAATTTTCATTTGCTTGACAATTAACTGAATTGCTGGCTTTTAGCTTTCTCAAAATCTAGTGTCATTCTATAACAAAGGAAGATCAAGAACCAGCCACTGACCCTACTATTATATCAATTACTGGAAAGGAATAAAGATTTTGTGGTAGTAATGAAATCATTGCACTATACTTATTTAATGTGTTTATAGAGGTTTATTTTTGTAGAACTAAATGCTTTGCAGCTAATAAATAGTGAAAATGATCTCTAAATTCCAAACAGATTATGTTGACATTAATTGGTTGCTTTAAAATATTAAAGGATTCTTGTAGAGAGTGTTAACAAAAGTATATTTACAGCTGGGCTTGGCCCAATGCCTGTAGTCCCAGATCTCTGGGAGGCTGAGGTAGAAAGATCAAAAGTTTAAACCCAGGCTGGGCAAGTGAGCATATTTAGCCAGATGCTGGCTAAAAATTAAAAAATAAATTTAAAAAAATCTTTCTTCCCAGAAGATTGTTAATAGATAAATTATTGGGCCAATTATGTTATCTTTTAGTATCAGGGCATTTTGGAAGAATATATGTCAGAAAATATTGCAACAGTTAAGTAATTTAGTTTGTAGATTAATAGTATTAAATTTTAAACAAAGAACAAAATTGTTATCTTTCAGGGTCCAATTGTAAAAATTTAACATACATGTGTTTGTGGCTATTTGGGGGTCAAACAGGGCCTCTGTATGTAGTTCAGACTGGCCTTAAATTGACTATCTAGCCCGGGTTGGGACAAATTTGTAATCTTCCTGGGTTGGCCCTCTGAGTGCTGGCATTCTGGCAGGCGCTACACTTTTTTGCACATGTAAATTCTTATAGTATTTACTACCCTATTTCCCACCCCAAAAGCTCCCTCATTTTTGGCTTGCACCTTCTCCCATCTTTAATTCCTTGTAACAACCGGTCTATTATTCATCACCAAAGAGTCTCTTTTTCAAAAACATCTTATAAATAGAATCATGCAGTTCACCTTTGAGATTCATCTAAGTTATTGAAGTGTCAAGTGCATGAAGAGATGAATCTCCACCATTAGTCATCAGGTAAATGCAAATTAAAACCACAATATGACATCACTACATGTGCCCTGGAATAGATGACATTTTAAAAATAGTGGAAAGATCAAATGTCAGTAGGAATGTGAGGTAACTCGATAGCTCACACATTGCTAGTGGAAATAGAAAAGATATATAGCTACTTTACAGAACAATTGGACAATGTCTCATAAGGTTAACAAGCACCTAGCATATTACTCAGAAATCCCTTTTCTAAATATTTACATGGTATACTTGAAAATGTTATGCAGTGTTGTAGAAGAATAGCTTTAAAACCCAATGATTATCTAGTTGATATTTTAGTAATGCTTACATAAAATGATCACATTACATTTTCTAGCCAAATAGAGTTTCTTTCTGTTTGAGAGCATATATACTTAATTGTATTCATAGTGAACACTTCAGGAGTTGTGTGTTCTGCTTTGCCACTACTGGTGATTATTTACCTAGTGATGTTGGAAAGGCTAGAAAAGATAAATGCAGAGAAGATGCAAAGAAGTACAGATCTCATGGGGACCCTTTCCATAGGCCATGCACTAGAGTTGCAGGCTTTTGAAGAAGGAAATCGTATATACCTCAAGAAAAAGTAAATCACTTGATCTTTCCACAGAGGCACTCTCTCCTTAGCATGAACCCACAATGATTTAACTCTTCTAACCTTATTGTATGATAAACAATATAAACTTATAAATCTATAAACAATGAAGCAAGCCTGCTTATACTATATAAACTTTTATGCACCTGTGAAATGAACAAGCTGAGGGAAAAGAGGCTCAAATTTGGGATAAAATAAGAATAATTGCAAATTTCATTGAGTCTTTTTAAGAAATGTTGTTCCAGAATTCCTGAATCAAAAATGTGTTCATAGGCTGCTAATTTTTATTTGTCCTCAAAGACAGAAATTTTTTAATGATAAATATTTCTTTATCCTTTGAATTACAAAAGGAATACAAGTTTATAGCCAGTTAAATGTATGCTAAGATGTAAAATGTTTTAAGACTCCCCTCCACATTCCATCATACTAGTGTTTACAAAGTAGTCAAAGTCAACAAACTAGTTCTCTGTCTTCCTCTAGGACAACAGGCATTTTTCAAGGTCTTTTTAAAATAGTAAAGTCATAAAGATGCACAACATAAAGAGCATGGTATAATAGACCTCTCTGTACACAATGTCCAAAGCCAACATTTACAAGTGCACGGAAAATACTGTTTACCTTCCTCCTTTCTTCTTGGAGTTTTAAACAGCAAATCTCATGTGTCCTCCCAAGCAGCCCTCAGTACTTCAAGGGGGACATATAACTTTCTAACATATCACCACCTATTTGCCACATCTAATAGTAATAATGACATGTCTTAGAAACCAGGTTGTCAGACGGAGGGTTCACTCTGCCAGCCCTCCTGACCCACAGCCCCCATTCTCCACTGCAGAGCACATGGGTTGTTTCTGTGGCTTCTTGTGCAGCATGCTGTGTGACCTTCTCAGGTGATTGCCAGCTGTACTCTCTTCCCGCTGCCCTGCTGCCTACCTTCTCCCTAGAGGTTCCCTTTATGGATCCCTGTAGACCAGGCTCTACTTCAAAAGCAGCTCTGGGTTTTGTAGATCTTTGCAGATTATAACTGCAGGGGAAAGCAGACTTGCTTGCTGAAGGAGAAGGAGTTGGGAGATAGATAAGGACTGGTATGGAACTGGAGGCATTGGTCTGGGGTGGAGACCCAGTGGAGACTCAAGATGGGGATTGGTATGGGAAAGAGGTGGCATTTAGATAAGCTGCTAGTGACCCTGCACAGTATCATTGACATTGACATGCTCCTGACTTTGGAGGAAGGAGGACAGATTTTTTCTAAATTAGTAATTTTAATTTCTGAGAATAGTGCTTAGCTCATAGGAGATGTGTGAATAATCACAAATATTTCTAGAAGAAAATATTCTTCTTACTTGCAGAAACTGAGATTTGGAAATGAATATGGAGGCACATTGATAGGTGTAACCTCAATATGAAGTAGGAGGTGTTAACAGTCAGACATTAGTCATGTTCTAGCGTGTGAGAACTTTTTATTATTGTCTTGCATTTTTTAAGTGTTACCTTCTTCTCCTTGTTCACACATTTGTTTTTCTCCTTAAATAGACAAGAGGTGGTCTTAGATTAGCATTGTTCTTTGGACTCCTTCCAATTTGCAAAAATCTTATATAAACATCAAATGCATAATAGTTAAAGGATTAGAAAATCTAAATCTATAAACCATCGTTTGCAAAACTTAGCCAGTCACTTTCTCTTTTTCTGTCACCTCTAAATGACATCTAGTCTTCCACTTATCCAATTGTTTCACACTACCAACTACTGTATCTTTTAATATAATCTTTTTGTTTAATAGATTTAATAAAAGTAATAACACTGGCCAGTTCATCTTACTTTTCGTAATAGAAGATCATTGTCAACTAAATGCAATAAAACCAAAACAGTGTTTCCAAGTTTTTATTACATATTTTTCTTTAGCAGATGTGTTGAGTTTATTATTGTTCTCCTTACTAAATAATTTAGTACCTTGGAAAGAGTGGCTAAAGACAAACTACAAATAAACTGACACTTTCCCTTAAAATAATAGATATGCTGGAAGGACATTAAAGTGGGAAAAACTTTATAATTGTATACTTTGATGTCTTTTAGTGCTGTGCTTCTCTGACTTTTAAGTCATCATGTGTTCTAGGGAGAGGTGTCCCAAGCTGTCTTAGGACAAATAGGGCTACCTCAATAAGACTTAAATATTGAGGATGGAGCTACTTTGACTTGTGAATATATTGTGAGATAGATTTAGCATCTGACTTGCCTAAGGGCAGTTATTCAAGTGATTATTTAATCTTAAACAAGAAAGTCCATACGGCTTTGTCAAATTCTGTTACGGTAGCTGCTAATTTCTTCTGCATCTTGAAATTAGTTGGAAACCAATGTCTTGGTCCCATCCTTGACCAGTTAAATCAGTATATTAAGCAGGTGACCTTCTGCACTGACTTTCCTTCCACAAAGCCCACCAGGTATTCCGCCAAAGTTAAGATCGACTGGTTTGTACTCTATTTCAACCTTGAGTGTGTAGGCAACATCATGCATTCAAAATCACAGGAGTCATCATGTCATGCAAATGAAGAAATACAAAGTATTTTCTTTTAGAATCATGATTTGGATATAAATAATTGTATGTATAAATTTATAAATAATTATATCCTTCTCTGAAATCTTTTATGGCTTGCATATCTTCTGTGTTTAAGATTGGTTTTAGGCTTTTACAGTCAGAACACAGCCATAAATGCAGTCAGTGTGTGTTTCTTAAATGAGGAAGAGAATTCTACCAAATTGTATTGAGGTATCACTGGGTTGTCCATATAGGCTAATCATAATTCGAAAGCTATTAGTTAGCCCTAAAATGCCCCTCAAAGGTCTCATTCATTCAGAGGTGGGGCTTTTGGAAGATGAGTGGATCACGGACTGTGGATGAATTCAAGGCTAAGTGTCCTCTTAGGAGACAGAGCTTGGTTGGAAGAGGTGAGTCACTAAGGGCATGCCTTTGGAGGATATCTTGCTATCCTCAGCTCCTCCCTTCTCTGCTTCACGGCTAACATGACAGAGGTAGTTTTCTTCTACTGTGCTCTTCCATCATATTTTTCTGTGTTGGAGCCAGCCAATCATGGGCTAAAACAGAAAACCATTAGCCAAACTTCTGCTCCTTTGAATTTTGGGCAACAGGCATTTAGTTTTCCCATTAGCGGGAAAACTAACCCATGCAGAAAATTATAACCAAAGGAGTGGGGCCATTCCTGTGACCATAACTGACCATAAGGAACTGATTTGTGGGATGAGTTTGGAAAAATTTGGAGATACAAGGTGGAGAAAACTTAGAAAGTTGTGAGCAGTGCTTCATAGGTGATTCTGCTTTGGATTTAAAAGACCAGAATATTGATAGGAATGGAGACAGTACAGGCCAGGCTCAAGAGGTTTCAGTTGGGAACATGGACTCCATTGACATTTGTCCTAGAGATCATGCATATTATATTGGCATAAAAAATATCTTAATTTTTCTTAATTTCGTGGACTGTACCATGTCTACTGCTGTTGTTACGCCCTTCCAAACCATGAAGATGCTTTGATCCTCATGGTTAAATATCAGAAAGAAACAAAGCATTTTGTACAGCATCAGGAAGAAAGATGCCTTCAGGCTGTCTCAGAATCAGCAAGACCCAAGCCGTTGCAGGCTAAAGAGTATCTTGAGGAAAATCACTGGCTTGTAAGCCAAGCCAAGAAGAGTTCATAGGAAATTGTTTCCCTAGGATTAATTTCACTGTGTCTAAACATGCTGGCACACAGAAGCCACTGCAGTGGTGCAAAGATGCCTGGCTACCACTCTAGCTGACAGTCAAATTTGGCATCATCCATATGAAGCTGGTTTGATTGGCGTCCAGAATGCAAGAGTTGTGAAGTCAGGGAAGGCTTCCACCCTCATTTCAAAGCAAGGGTGTAACAGCATTGTCAAGCTAAGTCTGGGTTAAAACTGACACCAAGGAGGATAGAACAGGCAAGAAGCAAGCTGAAGTTGTAAATAGCACCAAGCAGCAGGATCAAAGCACCCTCATGGCTATGTTACCTTAGTATGTATATGTGCCAATGCTTCCCAGCTTAGCATGAATGTTCTGATACTTGCAATAAAAGTTCATCTCAGGGAATAAAACCACACAATCATTTTTTGACATGGGTCATTGGTGACTGTTAATAAAATACAGTTTGCATTTTAAATATTGGAATATATATGTTAGATAATTGTCTCAGTCATATAGGCACACTTATTTTTAGCTGTTAGCCTAACTTCAAAGAATTAAACTAGATATGACATCAATAAATCATCCAGATTAGGGCAATGTACTCTCAGATGTTTTCCTTTCCTGCTCTAATCCCACCTGCTTTGCACATAACACTCAGGTGTACACAAGAATCCATGAACCAGCCTTCTCAGCAGGTCCGTCATACATCATGTACACATCTTAGTGGGAAGGATAGAAAGCCAGAGGCCACTGATGGACTCTACAAAATGATAAACTGGTGTCCCAGCTTTGTTCACTAAAAACTGTCTTTCAAGAACTCCAAGTTTTCCTGAAAATGTAGAGTGGAAACCATTACCCTATTTTTGTATACTGGGTTCTCTGTGCCTTCTGAGAATACAAACTACTACATTACCGGCTCCTGCGCCTTCTTCCAAAGTCCTCAACCTGCAGAGGCTGAAAAGTACCCTTTAAAATGAACTATCTTGCATGTGTGTCCTCCTCTTGCCACTGTATTGTTTTTAAGAGGAAGAGTTTAAATGAGAAGCTTAGGACATCTATTAAGTAAATTGAATGCTTTGCTGTTACTCTGAAGCAAGCAGAGATCAAATCATTGTTATTTGCTATGGCAAGTTTATAGAATCTGAGTGTTAGTAACTTTATGCTGATCAGACCATTTCCTTTATTGGGATCAGGCATAAGCTAATTTAAGGGAAAATGAGCCAAAATGACCATTTATTTTTGATGCTTTTATTGTTTGTTAAATGTATAGTGGAAGACAGTCTGGTCCCAAGTGTTCTGCAAAACCTTTCATCATAATGGTTACAGTTTTGATTTTAGCAAATGAAAGTACCTACTACTAATTACTTTGTCTGTAAAAGGAAGATAATTATAGGCATATCTCTGTGCAAGTTTAAATGAGAGAAGCATTTAAGTCTTTACATTTCCTTCTATAATACAATTAATATATAACAGCGGTTTTTTAGGTATTATTATTTATCTGAGGAAAACCCAATATTAAAAAATAACTCTTACAGGAAACCCTCATTAAACACGCAGTCACGGAATATGCAGTTTAATAATGGAAAATAATAGGCAAATCAATCGATATACCTCATGGTTAACACTATGAAAAAGTCAATAAACTGTGTAGAGCATAAAAGAGAAGAACTGGCAAGTAATAGAGATAAGTCAGGCGTGACCCGTGGGAATGCAGTTTTTGTTGAAATTCAGATAAGTTCACCTTCCCACAAACCATGTAGGTAGGTTCCTTTTCACCACAGCCGTGCCAACATTTATTGTTTTTTATTTCTTGATGATTGTCATTCTTTCTGCAGTAACATAAAATCTTTGCATTGTTTTAATTTGCGTTTTTCTAATAGCCAGGAATGCAGAACAGTTTTTCATATGTTTGTTGGCCATTTGGACTTCTTCCTCTGAAAAATGTCTGTTCATTTCACTTGACCATTTCTTGATTGCTTTTTTAAAAACTGGTATAATTTTCTTTTACTTCTTTATATATTCTAGATGTTCTTCCTCTGTTGGAAAAATAGCTGGCAACATCTTTTTCCATTCTGTAGGCTATCTTCTTTCTGTTAATTGATTCCTTTGTTCTACAGAAACATTTTTAATTTGATGTGATCTCATTTGTTGATTCCTACTGTTACTTCTTATGCAATAATAGTTCTATTTAGGAAACTCTTTCCAAAATAAACCATGCGAAATATTAGGCTGAAGGGTAGAGGAAAGGAAAAGTTGCAGGAAGAGAAGAGAATATGTGCAAAGCTAGTGCAGTTTGGCCTGGTTTCTGGAACAATGTGTTCAACTCTCAGGTAACATGAGGATGTAAAGAGCAAGAACTTCCTGTGTTAAGGATGCTTTTGCAACAGGGGATTGCCCTTGTACTCTACAGCCTGATGTGATTACTAGAAAGCAGCAAAATCAATGCGGGTGTGGCTGAAGAGGTAATAGAGATTTATGAGGTATAACAAATATATATATATATATATGTATATATATATATATATATTTCCACTCCTTATATATGATGTTGGGCATGGTGTTGTACACTTGTAATCCCAGAACTTGAGAGGCTGAGGCAGAGGATCACTGTGAGTTCAAGCCCAGCCTGCGCTACATAGTGAATAGAAGGCCAGCTAGGGTTAAATAGGGACACCATGTATCAAAAAGCAAAGCATAAATAAAAGAAGAAGTGCATATAAACAATTTAAATGTAACATTAGGAAGAAAAAAACAATATACAATTTTAATAGAAAGATATAAAGTATAATTTTATGGAAAGTACATATTTGTGGATCACAATGCATATTAATCAAGTTCTTATTGGTGGACATTTGTATTGTTTACAGTTGTTAGCTACTATTAATGCAACTACTATGAATATCCTTGCATCTTCTATGAATCTATTAGCATAACTTTGAGATATGTACTTGATTTTTTTGATATATAAACATGATTCACTGCATATCTAAAATATAAGTTAACCAAAATTGTATCCCAAATATTAGTAAAATTAATGTTATTAGACAATGAAACCTCTATGATTTAAAAGTACTTTAATAAGAATAAATAAAAAGCTTTTGTTTACTTTTTAATTCAACTATCCTGTATGTGGGGTCCTAGATATTAAATATAGGAACATTCTACCATTGAGCCATGTATCCAACCCTTTATTATTTTTTTATTTTGAGACAAGTTCTTACTCAGTCGTCCAGACTAGTCTCCAACTTGGAATTCTTATGCCACAACCTGTACTGTTTTTATGATACTTTTTGTTCAGTGTTCTTACAGATATATCAGTGAAAAAATACATGGTCTCTGTTTCTCATGCAATTATTTGTTGTTTTACTCTAGTGACAGAGTGCAACAACTGGTTTTTCCCCCAATAAGCATAAAGCTTTATTACATCTATGGGAATATAAAATACCTAGATGAAAATGAGAAATTCCATACACATAATTAACCTTCACCTTGGCAAACATTCAAAATAGGTATCAAATTAAGATACTGAGGCTCTTCTATGTAATTGTAAGGAAGCTTTTACTGGACAATGTCTATCAAATATATTTTGTTTTACAAGCTTCTTTTATTCCTCAAGGAAATCAATTTTATTGAGTTAAAGTTGAGTTTATATTTGTAATAATGCTTAAATTCCAATTATTCATAAAACTATACACATGAAAATATAAGTGAATAATTTAATTTACAACACTGAGACTCACATTAAGAGAAGAGGGAGGAACCATGGAATCTATAGTTTTAAAAAGCCCATTAGGCTGTGCATTCATGCAACTGCCAAGCAAACATACAGCTGAGACGATGTGTCACCAACATAATCACTCTATGACTGAAATTCTCAAATTTTAATATTGGCATGAATCTCTTATAGAATTTGTTCAAAAATAGATTTTGATTTGTGAATCTAGTAGATGCCCATATCTTTATTTCTGGAAAGCTCCAGATGTTGATGCTATTGGTCTAAGCTCTTGGATAGATGGCTTTATTACAAAGTTTTGAACCTTTCAAATGAAACCCACACAACCTTCACTGTTTCTCAGATATTATTACTCAGATGAGATAAATGCTCTTTAAAAGTGATTGACCAAAGATTAATTTCAATTTCACTTCTCGACTTCTAACATTTTTGTTCTTTTTTTTTTTTTTTTTTTTTTTTAGCTGAGAGGCACCACAAGGAGTAATAATAACCTACGGCTGCCTCATCCAGCCACTGTATTCAGCCTGACTCCTTTCCTCAGAAGTTCAAGTTTACATTGTGCTCAGCCCACACAAAAGCTAAACCAATTTTCTTAAGTCACTGTCAGTTTATTTCTGCCCACGCACTCTCCTGTAGTTCAGAAGTGCACAGAAAACTTCATGGTCAGAACTTATTTTTCCTAAATAGCTTACCTATGGGCACAAGGTTTTACCAGTGAAGAATCCCAGAGAAAGAAACAGCCAACCTTGAATGAGGGAAGATCTTTTCTAAAAGAAAAATCTGGAAGCAATCCCAGATTATGCATCAGCCCCTTTAATTTAGGCCTCAGCTGGGAGAGCTGCAGAGAAGAGAAACTTCACTTATAATATAGGGGCTCATTATTTTTCTTCTTGGAAAACATCTGCTCCTAGTTTTTCTCATCCCCCATTAAATAAAATCTGTGCAGCAGCATCTATAGATTCCAGTTCTAGTTACATGTTTAGAGCTGTTATAAGTTTAGTAGTGATTGCTACAGAGCAATGATTTTAATGGATCTATTTTCAGGGCTTTGTGTCAGGCATTCGCTAAGCACTTCATAAGTGTTATCTTAATATTTTTAAAAAATATGAATAGTAGAATTAATTGTATTTTAACATGAGAATTTTGAGGCTTAGCAAGGTAAAGTATCTTGTTTAAGACCATAAAACAGTTAAATGACAGAAAAAATACTTGAATATAGAAAGTAAAACCAGTACTTCTTTGCTCCTGAGCATATCCTCTGAATTTCTTTGTTCTGTTTTATCTCCCTGTGATGAAGTAGACATTCCTAAATGTGAAAAAATCCCTCACCAATATGATAATTTGAAATAATCAATTAGACTAGTGTTTCAGCCTGCAATGAGTACTGATAAAGAAAAATATGGTGCAATTCTGGAATAAGGTTTTCATTCTAAGCAAGCAGGCCCTATCCCTTACCATTTCATTCAGTATGGTTTCCCTCTCTATTATCAGATCAGAGTAATAATAGTAAAACAATACCACCATGCTTACATCATTTATTTGTTAGTATAGGAGGTCCTATAAACAGATAAAGTAAATCAAATAATGTAATAGATCTCCTCCCATTAAGGAAAACTTAACTGGGTACATGTATCTCAGAGATGAGAGAGACAGAGACAGAGACAGAGAGACAGGAGATGGGGCAAGACAGAGTGTGAAATGTACTTTGGCATTAACCATGGTATCTGTCGGGGCAGCCATTTTTTTCTCTATGAATAAGAGAATTTGAAAATTTCTTTGCAATGCAGCATCTTCCCCCTTAAACTAGTAAGATTTGGGTCATAGAATTAAAGCTCTATTAGGCAGACTTTAGCAATGCTCTGGAGAAAAGATGAATTAAGGTCCTAGAGGGATTCTGCTAGACAGAATTAGTCTCTATTCCTGAAAAGAGACGTTCTCTTTGAGAGCAGATTGAAACACTGCCCAGCCTGTTCTATTCGCTACAGACACTATGAAAGTAATGCTTGTTTAAAGTACCTGTCTTTCTGAAATGCAAGATGTAAGACACTAGTTATGGTAAGTTATTGTAAATGTATTTGTATAGAGCATCCTAAAACTTAAAAACTAATAAAAGTGTAGCCAGGCATGGTGGTGCACATCTGCAATACCAGTATGGGACACAGAAGCTGGAGGATTGCTGCGAGTTTGAAACCATCCCGGACTACATAGTGAGTTGAAGACCAGCCTGAACTATGAAGCAAGATCCTGTTCCAAAACCAAAACAAAACAATAACAATAAAAGTGGAGGCTGTTGTATTTGCTTACTGACTTATCCACACCAGTGATTACTCTTAAAACTTCATTTCCATCCATTTTATCAAATCACATTACACATTTAACTTCTGTTCTCCTGCAATATTTACACATATACACATGAGTATACACATGTGCAAACACACATTCAAGCTATACATCTATGTATTATATATAATTTAAACTATGGCTGTATAAATATTTAAAAGACTGTGAAGAAAGATAAAATTTGATATGAGGATATATGTTATATATTTTGAAAACAAACTGAAGTTGGTTGTGGGGTAGGAAATATTATATTTTAAATTCATGATTTTAAAAAATGACACCCTGAACCACAGATGAACTGACTATGGATACAAATTTTAAAATGGCCGCTTTTGCAAGAATTTGTGTTGTCCCTGGATCGGGAAAACGCCCCCTTCCCGTGCTGGGGAGATGATGCAGGTGGGGGCTGGGGACACGAGGGGAAGTTGTACTCACCATCCACTCACCCTTATCTAGCTTCCGTCCGAATCGGCGGAAATTCTCGCAGGTTTGGGCGTCTCAGCCTGAATTCTAGAACATTATGTGACTCTTTGATTAGTTGAAATGAATGGTTTTATTTATATGATGGCAGCACATCAACATTTGGATGCACTCGCAGCTTAGGAACCTTCACTGTAACAAAGGATGGCGTAACATCTGCAACATCTGCAGCTCCATTTTTTCTCCATGGCCGGGAGTTCTGAACAGTGAAAGAGAAATGAACCACTCTTGCCTTCTGTGCAAGCACAAGGAAAAACACGAATATACGTAGCCCAGTGGAAGAAAAGGCAGCAAGATCAGGCTCCTCTCAGTAGTTCAAGTGAGGAGTGAGGGGCAGGTCTGTTTGCGGGAGTGAATCTCTTTATCCGTCCCTTATTTCCATTAATAAGTTGGAACAAGAATAAGATGGAATTATGCTTCATTCCTTAGACTGTTTTTGATCATTGAAGCATTGTGTTCACAAAAAATACTTTTACAGGAATTTATGAGCCTGGGCATGAGGGTACGAAGAACATCAAATATGAAAAAGGCAAAAATAAACAATGATACACAGTATATTTATGGATACGAGGGAAGAACACTCTTGAAAATTGGCAAGGATATATTAATATATTTTAATCTTCATCTGTTCGATTTAAATAGCTATATTAATCACCAGGTGAAGTTTTTTTTTTTTTTTTTTTTTTTTTTTTTTTTTTTTTTTTTTTTTTTTTT
>PVLD010001216.1:0-81730 GCA_004027595.1 Dinomys branickii | reverse complement strand
TCACTAGCCAAAAGTCTGATGATGACTATGAAGATTATGCGTCTAACAAAACATGGGTCCTGACACCAAAAGTTCCTGAAGGTGATGTCACTGTCATTTTAAACAACTTGCTGGAAGGATATGACAATAAACTTCGACCTGATATAGGAGGTATGTGAGAGCCTTGCTCTGTGCTACAGAGAGGAGCGTGTAAATGTGCCTCCCTTTTTAACCTCATTACAAAATATTTGCATATTTCTAGAGCCAGAAGAATTTAAATTAGATTTCTGCTACATAAAAATAAAATGTATATAATTAGCTTTCCAGCTTGGAGGTAGGGTTGGTGTTGCTAAATTCAACATGAAAAAATATGATTTTCAGGTGAAACTTGAGAGCTAAAATTTAAAATTTCCTTAGATATTCCAGACAAAGGCAAGAGAAATTCTATGAAACAACTTCAAAAATACAAAAGGGAAACAGAAAGCTACCTATTGCTGCATAACAAGCGATCGATCACAAGGCATCAGGGGTGTACAACATTGAGCATGACTTACATAAATATTCACTTGACTGGGGGCTGAGCTCATCTAAGCTAAGCAAACCTGGGCCGCTCACTTACAGGAAGAGCATTCCAAGTAGCTCTAGTTCTCCCTGTGAAACCATCACACAGGGGCTGGGGATATAGCTCAGTGGAATAAGCGCCTGCCTAGCCGGCGCAGGGTCCTGAGTTCAATCCCCAGTACCGCCAGAAACCATCACACTAGCTAGAGGCATCCTCCATGACAACAGAAAACAGAAACTCCTAAGTCTTCATGCATAAATTTAGCATTGGTACACTCACTGTTCTATATGTGTTATTAGTTGACGCAAGTCTAGTGAAGCCCAGTGTCCAGAGGCAGAGAACAACCTCCCTGAGATAAAGGTAAGAGTGTAGGTGTTGGTATTCATGAAGAATCCATTGTATCACAGGCAGTGTTAGGCATAGTACTTTCAAGGAAAATGAATAAAGATGAGAGAAAATGTAATTGTTGAATTTAGATCCAGAAAAATGTGACAAATCTTTGTTTATTAATTGTCAAATGAAAATGGAGCACATGCATTTGCTTGTGAATATTTTTAACAATTTTTAACAATAGCCCTGTCTAACCAATTAGGTATATAATGAGCTTCCATATGGCTTCTTCATATTATCTATGTAGCCACATCATCTAAGAAGCCATTGAGGAAGATGGATTGTGTGATGGGTGAATGCTGCGGGTAAAGTGGTCATAATAAATCAGTAGGGAGCAATATTTCAGAGCAATTCATGTTACTTTATGTTGTGTCCACTTCATATTCCTAACGTGTAGGTTTTCCTCAGTAGCAAAGCAGTTCTTTTACCCTATTTGCATCAAGTGGGGTTAAAATATGCAAATAGATTCCCGATCCTGAAGGAAAAATGGTGAAATTTAAAATATGCGAGAAGTATGAACAAAAGCAAAGAAGAGTGTTTTAATTTCTTCATCTTAGTCTTTAAAGGATAATCAGTTTCAAGATGCTACTATGCTTCTTTTTTATAATTACATGCTTAAAAGGAGATATTCCTTTGAAAATATAATTATTACTCAAATGTAGTCAATTAGTTACTAGTGTGGAACTATTTATAAATAAATCAGCATTAATGTAGCTAAATAAGTCTATGAAACTATAGACTAAGAGAATATAATATTGTGCCTCTCTCCATGCAAATGTATTTATGGTTGTTTTTACAGTGAAACCAACATTAATCCACACAGACATGTATGTGAATAGCATTGGTCCAGTGAATGCTATCAATATGGTGAGTTTCCTAATAAAAATTCTATTTTATAAGCGTGGAAGTAACAAGAAACATGACAGCAAGAATAGGTTCAAGATTTTAGAATAGAAAGCCCATTTTTAGGTCCATTTCTTCTCTTGTAACTTAAAAATCATTAAAGTTTGAGCATTTTTGTTCTAAGAATGAAATGTGATTACACATAAAATTAATTTGTGTAAGTATGCTGTATGATTGAAATGTAACAATAACTGGACTTGTCAGTGCTAATCATAACAAAATAAGTTATAATATTCCATTAATTTTTAGAATATTTATACTTTGGGGCAGCATAGTTTGCTTCAAATTAGAAATATTTCTCACAGGAAATAATACTTCAGTTGTAATAAGAAATATAACTTTATCCTTATATATAATATTTTGCACTGAAATCTGAAATGAGAAACTAGTCAGTCAGTCCATCATCTAATGTAGTAAAAGAGAGTAGGGAAGAATAGAATGACATGTACATAATGTAACATAAATGTTAGTATTGTGTATTACCTGAAATAATATAATAACGTGACTTATATGATGATGTCATTTAAAAGTAGTGCTTACCAAGCTAGCAATAGAGATACTTTGTTAAGACAGTGAGAAGTACAAAAATTTAATTTTTCACAATTATGGTGATAAAAATACACCATCTGTATAGTCCACAAAAATAACATTATTTAACCATTAACTATGAACTCTAACTTTTACATCTTTCTAGCTAAATTTCTCAGAATCTGTAGTATTCTAATATAAGCTGTAGATATTGAAGTAGGAGAACACATAGATATTTTAGTCTAGCTTTATCCTTACGTGTTGTTAGATTAAATAGAGAACATTTCTGCTATAGGAATAATAGTTCCCAGGACTATTTCAGCACCATTGTTGGTGTGAAGCACTGGATTTTGGTCCCCGGATATTTTAATTCGTTTGTTTGCTTTTGCAGGGATTTTTTCTAATATGTATAAACTTACTTTACCTCCTCGCAGATCACCAATTAGTTGACAAAAGATTTCATAGAATACATTTCCTTCCAGCTACTCATAGACTTCAAATGGGGAACTAACTGGTGAACGAAGGAGGCCCAGCTTCCCACAGTGGAGATACAGGCAGGCGGCACAGAGACAGGTTCTAAGCATGTGGGTGAGGTAAATGACCAGATCCAGCAGCCTGTATTCATGCACCCACCAAGAATTTCCATGGGTTCTTCGTATTTTTCAACATACAATGGAGGGTAGGGAACTAGACTAAGAAAATGGCCTTTCTCCTTAATTCTTATATTTCATTAAGAGTGAGTTGTTTTTATTTTCTTTAATTCTGCCATTTATAGACATAATTAAAATCAAGTTATAAAATAATACAAGACATGCTTAGGGTAAGTTATTGGGAATCATGACAATATAAAGTCGTTGAAGTAGTTGTTTACTATAATAGTTTTTTCTTTGCTTTTATTGTTCCATAAAGTGGCTTATGAAGTGACATGTGAGGTGTTTAGCCAGAGAACTGACACATATAAGCACCTGGTTAATGAAAACAAGAATGAACTGATACCAGCCTACGGATCAGCAATTAGGGTGATAATGATGATGGTGCGGTTGAGAAGCAAGGAGACTTAGTTTTATACCTGGAGGGGGCCTAGGCCTGCGTGTGTGCTAATTCTTCACTTGTAAAGATGAGGAAAATGAGGCCAGAGAGTAAGGGCATTTTCTTCAAAGAATGTCCGCACCTAGCATGGTCACGCTGGAACTCGTGTTCTGACTCTCCGTGCGGTGGTGTGAGTTTCAGCTTATACTTGCTTTGCTTTGACTGGTCAACCCCTGTCTAGTTTAGTGACACATACTTGAGAGGAACTGCCCTAGTCATTTGTCGTCGTACTATTAAAGAATATATTTTCTGGTAGAGATGTGTGAGATAGGAAAATTATTTTTCATTGGTCGATTATGACTTGTTTGGAGGCAAGAAAAGCAGCAATAATCTTTAATAAAAAATGAGGATTTTTATTAGTTGTGCACTATCTTGCCAGCATGGTGTAAAGCACTTTAGGTGTAGTCCTCCTTCTTAGTTTCACATTATCTAATGTGTTACGTTCCTTACCATCTCCATTTTATTATAAGGCCACTGGGCCTCCACTCCTAGAGCTTAGTATTTTTCTTTTTTTTTTTTTTTTTACTATTCTAGTCCTTGTTTTATTCTATAACAGTGCTTCTGAACATAGCAAATTCTGTTCCTAGGATATTTTTGGTAATGTCCAAGGTAATTTTAGTTCTGCAGCTTGGCAGGAGTGGGGTTTGGGCGGAGGGATTGCTACTGACATTTAGGATGTAGAAGCCATGGATGCAGCTAAACATTCTACAGTACACGGGGCAGATTTCCATAGCAAACAATTAGCTGTTTCAAACTATCATTAGAAAATCTTCTGTAGATGTGGAAAGTAAAGGATTATGTCTGAGCTATGATCCTTTGTCAGAATCCATTGATACAATTTTAATTTTTCATAAAAATATCATACTGGTCTACAAATTGAATGAAGCAATAGCCTTATCAACTGAGGTAGTTCTTTCTTATGAATTATTCACAGCCAAAGTAGCTTTGCCTCATCCTGACAACTGCACATGAATGAGATACTCAAACACTCTACAATATATTCTTATTGTACACAAATGTTCTGTTTTATATTTTTCTTTAAAACAGGAATATACCATTGATATATTTTTTGCTCAAACATGGTATGACAGACGCTTGAAATTTAACAGCACCATTAAAGTCCTCCGGCTGAATAGCAATATGGTTGGGAAAATCTGGATTCCAGACACTTTCTTCAGAAACTCCAAAAAGGCTGATGCACACTGGATAACCACTCCCAATAGGATGCTGAGAATTTGGAACGATGGCCGAGTGCTCTACACGCTAAGGTATGCTCATGGGAAAAGCAAAGATTAATTGCTATCAATAGAATAAAAAACTACACCATTCTCCCTTAAAAACCAAACCAAAACAAAACAAACCCCCAAGAAGCATGAAGAAAGAAATTTCAAGCCGATATCAGGCTTCACATGCTCAATTAAGATACCAAGTGATATTGAAAAATTACTTCTCTCCATTATCAATGAGCTTTTTCAAAGCACACAGCGCACAAACATGGGTAGAACCTTTGATCCATGATTAATATGAAGTGGGAAGGTTGTTTTCCCACCACTGACAGGAAACATCCCTTGCCTTTGTGAGATCACCTGACCTTTGTGCCAATCATGGAGTGGAGTGTGCGCTGTGGCATTTGATTATGGAAGCTGAGCCAGGCCAGACCACCATTTCTTATATGTGGAAACGCTGTCGTTACTAAGGGAGAAACTGTGATGTAAAAGTCTCTGCAAAATCTTCTCTTTTTGGCTACACAATGACAGAAAGCCAGAATTCATTACCTTCCATCTCCAGACATCTCAATTCCCACGACATTAATAGGCTGTGTGAATTAATTTATTCTCTATCTGGAGAATAATCATCTTTTGGGAAAAGTTGATGAGAGCTATATCCTATGAAATTACATATTAAGTAACACTGGAAAAATTATTTAAATTATTTTATGGCATTATTTTAGCCCACTTCTTATTCACATGTATGTAAAATACTTTTGCATTGAAGTCTCCTGTTAGTGACAGTATATTATTAAATATCATGACAGATAAGTAAATATGCTTAGGAATCAGACCAATCTGGTTATGGTTCTCTGCTCTCTATTTTGTATCTCTGTGAAGTAGGGCAACTTTCCTGAATTTCTTTTGAAAGAAATATGTAATAGGTTCTTGGTTCTAGAATGCATCTCATTGTGAAGTTTTGCTTGCATGGTAAGCATGATGATTTTACTTGATTAGAGCTTTTATTTAGATGAATTAATTGAGAACTGATATAAATTTTTAGGAAAGACAGCATCACCATGCCACAGTGCACTTCCCCCTCATTTTCTACTACAACTAAGCAAACTTTTTCACCTTCCACTACTTAATTTCTATAAAATGTAGATAATCTTTCCGATGAAATGGAGCAATATGTAGAATACTAGATATAGACCCTGATGCATAGAAAACATAGCAGATATTAGAATCATTTCTATAGATTTTCAGTAAAAGGTTGAATATTATTCTTCTACATCTTAGCATCCTAGAAATTCTAGCTTGCAAATTATTCACATTGTTGACACATATGGTGTATGTGCTGTGCCCTGTACAATGCTCAACATACAAAATACAACACTGTACGATGTCTCCAAATCATTTATCAGAATTACATTAGCTATTAGTAAAAAATGACCATAATTACAAAAGAAATACACCGCATGTAATTTGTGTTCATCAAGAGTTTTATTAAATTAGAGATAATAACTGGAATAGGAAACTAGTAGAAATCAAAGTCTGATGAAGCATATCTCATTCTAGCTTTTGAAATATGAAGTCAGTCACCATATCTCAAGCCCTTTTACTGTTCTCATGAAATTGTAGTCATTTTTGACATCTATTAGTTTGAGAAAGCACTATAATATTTAATTATAGAAACTACCTAAAAAGTGTCACTCATGAGATTCAGTTGAGACTTCAATCATTGTTAGTCTATATACTTAGAGATTTTATTCAGGTTGCTTATCTATAATGAGCGGTGTACGTGTGTGTGTGTGTGTGTTTGTGCCTGTATGCTTAGATATATGTCAGTATCTATGTATGTACTATCTATCTACATTACTTCCAATTGCAACAATTCCAATTTAATTTGAAGAGATAATACTAATAAGTACCAAATTTAATTGTTGTTTCATTCATAAATAAATCTAAACTCTACTTTTTAAGGTCATCTAATTATGAAGGCACAATGATTAAAACTTCTAATTTTGGAGACAAATAAACCTAGGCCCACCTTTCAACTTCACCAATAGTTGTGTGGATCTGAAGAAGTTTAAGTAGAATAAAGTAATAATAGCACTAACTGAATGAGCAGGGGGCTGGGGATATAGCTCAGTGGAATAAGCGCTTGCCTAGCAAGCGCAGGGTCCTGAGTTCGATCCCCAGTGCCGCAAAAAAAAAAAAAAAAAAAAAAGAAGTATAACTGAATGAGCAGACAGTTCACCTGATCCACATCTGCAGTGGCAGTTAAAGATCTACTGCAAACGCAATTGTTATTTTCTTGTACTGCAGAACAGTAAAATCTCAATTAAAAGTTATGCTATTGAAAATTTTAAAATAAAATTTTATGAAAATATTTTCATCACATGAATAGTGATATCTCTATATATTAAAGAAATAGAGCTAATAATATCAAAATTTTAAAAATTTCAATCCATTACCATTAGAATTTGGTATTATATCCACATTTTACCCGAAGTGAAATCTGGATGCTTTTATTTTCCCTCCTACAATCCTAGCCCAGGACTTCAGACTCTTTCTCTCTCCTTCTGTCTCTCTCTCTCTCTCTGTCTCTGTCTCTCTCTCTCTCTGTCTCTGTCTCTGTCTCTGTCCCTCTCTCTCTCTCTCTATATATATATATCCATATGTATAATGTAATATGTTAGTTGTATATCAAAATTATATATAGAAATTATATATGTATATATACACATCAGACAAACTAAGATTCACTGGTAAACATTTTTCTAATATATCTGTGAAGGTGTACACAACATTTCTTGTTTGCTATAGATATCTCTTTACTTGGGAATATACTAATTAATTATTTCACAATGTTCAGTTGTAAAAATGTATAATCTCTATTGTGGAACATTTACATTTTTAAACTTGTAGAAATACAAAGCTGGCAACTAATGAATCTTTACAATTGGAAAGTCCTGATTTAATTAGCAGATAAGATCTGAGTGTTGTCAGCTCTTATTTACCTGCAAACAATAAATGAGCTTCAATTCTTAAGTTTGCTAAATTTAATATATTCCCTGAGTGATCTTACTGTGCAACTAATTTTTTAAAAGACTTAAGTAATGTAGATTTTGAATGAATAAAATTGAAGTAAATGAAATGCCATTGTTTGGTCTGGAAAAAATGAATAGTTTTATTTAGTCGTCTCCCTGCCCCCCCCCAAATACCCCAAGATCTCACTATATTACAGGCTGGACTTGGACTCACTATGAAGCCCAGGCTGACCCCAAACTCGCTGCAATCCTCCTGCCTCAGCTTCCTCAGTTCTGGGGAGACGTGCATGTTCCACCATGACCGGCTTCCATTTAATCTTAATTTTTACTTAAGATGATGGATTTCAGTGCGCATCACATTAATCTCAGCACGCATCATTTTGTGTTATCCATCTGTATGTGAATAATACTCTAGAATTTCTGGGAGCGTCCATTCAAACATGACGCTGACAATCTTTCTATTTATTTTTAACATCTTTCTACTTAGGTTGACAATTGATGCTGAGTGCCAGTTACAGTTGCACAACTTCCCGATGGACGAACACTCCTGCCCCCTGGAGTTCTCCAGTTGTAAGTAATAGCCCATTCGCATTTTGTATCGCTGTCAACCTATATAGTCTTTGATTGTAATTGTGAAACTTGCAGACAGTTGCAAGATGGCACTAATCTATGTTGTTGACTCTGAAGATTTGGGCAGTCTCTTTTTATTATAACCCCAACTTGTTCCAGTTAGGAAAATGGATCTATTTTGTCATGAATTACAAATAGTCTTTAAACTTTTAACAAAGAGGCAATGGTGCTTGGAGCCCGCAGGATTAAAAAAGAAGAGCACAATGGCTGATTATGCCTTTACCCGCTTCTCTTCTCAGATCCAGTAGAAAAGTGTTGCTAGTGAACACCTCCCACACGGAAGTAGTCTTAATGTTATCATATATGGGAAATGTTTGATATATTTACACAGTTAGATCCAGTAAAAGCATGACTTCTTACTAATAACTACTGTCATTAGATAATGCAACATATAGAGAGGACCCATTGTAACCCAGGTTAAGTTTTGATCATGTTCACAGATATCAAAACCCAAGCAAGCAAGCTTTAGTTCCTTAAAATGTTTGCTTTACTGTTTGTTCAGAATCTTTGTTAGATTGTTCACCTCCTAACTTATATTGTGCTAGCTGTGCCTATTAGGCAAAATGAAATCTTGAAACTCTAAAGATATATTTAGAAATATAACTTTTCAGCCAGTTATTTAGAAAGTCTCTTAGGAACAACTAAATCAATGCTATAATTAAAAATAAAAATGAATGACCAGAGAAACAATCACTTATTCATCATAGAATAGATTCCAATGGGAATCAGAAAAAAATATGTGTATATCACATATATTAATAAAAATTCTCACTGTAAATCATTTTTCATATTTGCTTCACCCAAGAATAGAACATATGTAATTATAAATTTAATACTTCCATGACCTTTAAAGAGATAAACCCTTTTATCTTTTAGTTTGCTAAATGGGGCTACCTCTATCCTGAGTAATCTAAATCTCAAGAACTGGTATCTGTGCCTTCGGTTTGTGGATGACTTCCTTTGAGCCTAACTACAATGTAATATTACTTATTGTTACCAAAAAAATCAATCTCCAGGTCATTCCCCATGGAAAATTCCTAATACAGTTATTATATTCCCCAGTTTTCAATCCATTCTACAACATACATTACCAATAATTCTCTAAGCATCATTTTTGTTGTGATTTATCTGAACATAATAGACAAAGAATGAAATCGAGAGTAAAATGATAAAGAAAGAAGTAAACATACGCGATTTTACTACAAATCATGAATCATACTTTATAATGAAGGGTTATCTTTATATAGCATTACCAAAGGATATATAGTTCTTTTATTTATTTGCATGTGAGGAAGTTTATTCCACATTTAGCTTAATAATGTTTTCCATGCGGGAAATATATTCTGCCCACTAAGTAGTATTATCATGCTTAAATAGAAACAAAGTAGAAAAAAATAAAGAAAATTTCCCAGAATATTTTGACTTAGAAAATTGTCCTCACATTCCTTACATTATTCCACCTTTCATGAATCATCACATAATCCCTTTTTCATGAAGAATTTCTCTTCTTTTGCTATCAAGATAGTTAACATCTTCCCTCTGTCATTCTTACTTATTGTTTGGGATATACATACACATTGAATTCACCTAAACAAGTGGAGAGATATTAATGGAAAGAGTTGAAATTTTTCCCAAGTATTTTTCATTCAGGAGGACTTGAGTCTACTATTTTTCTTTAGTGTTTCCTTAAACCTTATTCCCAGAATCTTCCCATTGACCGCCCTTTACTATAAAACAATACATTGCTTACTTACTTTCAGTTTATACTAGTCTGTTATAGGTTACCTCAGATGGTAGAAAATATGGCTATAGCATACAGAAAATTATGTACAGTATGCCTTCTGTGCAATTTAACCTAATTTTTCAGGGTAATGTTGACATTCTAATTTTTGAGTCTTAACTTTACCTTAACACATGATGCTATTATAGTCATCTTGGCTACTGCAATAACTCTTAGTCCAGGATGCTCATCTGACTTATGACACTCTCATTAGTTACCTCAGTGTCTTGTGTGTAGAGGGTGGTTGCTACATCTATTTATTTATTATTGTGTGTAATGGGAGCTTTCCCACCTCACTGTAGATGGCTATCCACGCGAAGAAATCATCTACCAGTGGAAGCGCAGTTCTGTGGAAGTGGGGGACACGAGGTCCTGGAGGCTGTACCAGTTTTCATTTGTTGGACTGAGAAATACCACTGAAGTAGTCAAGACAACTTCTGGTAAGATACACTTGACATAAGTTTTATATGACCTTCTAGACTTCCGATTTTGGTATGTGTTATTCAGAGGACTTGTTGTTTGTTTACAAATGATATTCAGAAACTTAATGAAGTCTTTTAATTTCCTAGAGAAAAATATAATTGTTCTAGTGGAATAGATAAATATGAATGTATTCTACCATTTGAAACAAATTTGATTAAGAAATTATGTGCTCATTTTTAAGCAAAAGTTAATGGAAATTATGTTTAAAAAGAAAACATTTATTAGGTGCAAATTTATTGTTTCTTTTAGGGAATACTTTTCTAATATGTTGAAATAGCTTTGATCATAATCAACAAAGATTGTTACAAATGCAGAAATATAACTGTTGTCAGTATAAACTGTCTCCTTTCAGTAATTTATTATTTCAAATTGCCTGTATTAATGGATGAGACCATGATTTGGTTATTGGACAGGGTTGGGTTCAAATCTTTACTCCATCAGTTAGGATTCAGCTATAGATACTGGAAAAACTTACTGAATCTTTGAGGGGATCTGCTTTTGCAACTACCCAAAATGGATAAAAGGAACTTCTCACAAGTATTCTGTTTGTATATTTAAATAAAATACTTGGGTTGATCTCCACCACATGATGAACATGCAGTCAATGGAAGCTATCACTAATACTAAATTGGATGTAATTATCACGTGTATGAGTCATAATGTGTTCAAGACTAGATTTTTCAAATGAAGCTAAATGTCATTATTTTATTGAAATCATGTGATTTCTTATTATTTTAATAATACTATTTAATTTAATTAAAATCTCATGTAGAAAAGTTAGGCAAATTTCCTGACCAGATCTATCTCATGCATGTCCAGTTTGACCTCTCTGCAATGTTGAGATTATATTCCATGCAGATTACTCCAACTAATCCTTTTAAAATATGTAAGTTCAACTATGTCCCAATTTAAAATGCCAACATTTTGCTCTCAGCTTGTTATCTATTATTAAGATTTGTCATTTGTAGTAGATTTCCACAAGACAAGAAGAGTTCTGTTGATTTATTCAAACATATGCTTTTTTTCTAGAATTTATAGGACATATTTTTGTTCTGACTAACGTTGGTATATTCTACAGAGAAAAGCAAATTAAGGACCTACACAGATGACAGTTTAGGATTCTGCCTTCAGAACCATCATTCTCTGTATTATAGAGTTTTCTGGCTCAAGTATTATTTTTAGCATTCAAAAGTTCTTCCAAAGGCTTTCTTATTTAGCAAAAAAGTCAAAGCAATGTTTGAGTCTCTTTGGACAAAATGGTCTTCTCCTTCCTGGTACACAAGAAGTCTGACCATCAAATACTAGAAGAATCTTTCATTTGATTCAGGGGAAAAATTCAGGGTTGCTTTAGAACTGAGGTTTCTAACTATGAAAGAAGAACATACGTAAAATTAACCTCCAGTTTTTATGTTTACGGAGTGAGGAGCTGGGTAATATATTGTGCTGTACATTCACATTTCTATAATTACTCCTGTACCCTAAAACAGAACACACAAACTTATGACTAGAAGATTTTTTGTGCAGTCATTTCAGTCCTAGAATTGCATTAAGAGCAAGTGCCAGTAGGGGAAGGGTTAAATTTTATACAAAATGATTTAATTGTATTCCTGGTTCAATGTTCATATGGAGCATGATCAAAAGCATTTACTAACTATTAAGAGATACTTCCAGGAGAAAACCACCCACTTACTTTAAGCTTTTGGAAGAGAATTACCAAGGTCCCACAAGGCTATTAATCTTTCTAAGAAAATCACAGCAAAATGTGATTGAAAAAAATACCAGATGTGATTTGAGTAGTATCGATTAACAGAACTCAACTCCTTGTGAATTTCTGTACAGTGTTTAGGCCTCACCTTTGGTCTTGGTCTTTGTATTTTGTAGGAAGAGTTATTTCAGATCCCTCCATGGAGAGAAAGGGCTAAATTGAAAGCTAATATGAGTATCAGGGAGGCATTTCGATTTTTGTGACAACTGATCTTGTATTGATTGGAAGTTCTAATCTGACATCTTCCTTGATTTCTGATGAAATTCTTATCTCTGAATCAAAACACCATAGGTAATTAATATCTACAAGAAATTTTATTAATGGACTGTCTTGGGAAATTATCAAAAGTTCAAATTATGATCCTATGGAGATTTAGCCATTACTATGACGTAGCTTTCTTACAGACTTATACAAAACAAACCTCCTTCAAGTCACATCTGATGTGACTGGACAGGAATATTGCCTGCAATGCATCAGCTGTTTCTAACAGCTGTTTCTAACTCATTTGACTCTATTGCATCTTACACGTGAATATGCTGCTAGTTCCTTAGTGCTCCAGGAAAACGGTGTACAAGAACCAATCAAAAGTGCCCAGAGACCAAAGAAAGACTTGGACGAATTCAGAAGTACAGAGTGTAATAATTTCTGAGAGTCACTGATAGAATCTTGGTCAAACCCAGCAGCATGACTAGAATATCCTTCTGATTTGGGTGAAAGAGGGGGATCATTTAATGCTCAGCACAAAAAGTGAGTTGTGTGCAAGACAAGATGTACACGGTTTATCTCAAGGTAAATTCAAAGGTGTTGGGCACATACCCAGAACGAGTGGTGTCAGATCTGAGAGGAAAGGGCTGCTGCTATTCTGTCGGTGTCATTTGTTTATGTTGTGTGGGAAATCATTCCGGGAAGACAGTCTAAGGTTACTCTGGGCGTAGTTACGGTAGTTACAAATCAAGGCTGTGGTCAGGTCAAGCTGGCTCCCTACACTTAGTAATTTGTTTCTTTAAATTGATTTATTGTTTTTAGTACAATGAGCATTTTTTCCTACTATTAGGGCACTTGGAAAATCAAAACAAATTCATATGAATAGAAATTGACACAAGGTATAATTTAAAATTAAATGTTCTTAAATTGTAAGTGCATATATTTGGGTTCTCCAGACTCTGAGGGTATTGAAAAAGTGAAAGAGAAAAAAGAGAGATATCAGAAGTACAGTATAGTACAGCTATTACCAAAGTAGGACATTTTACTTAATGTAAACAGGAACACTTCACAGTCACTTATTTGCTCAGTATGTAATTAAAGGCTATTTGATACCCCTTCGTTCACCACTTGAATCATCTTCATTACTGCTTGTTTTATTGTGAGACACTGGAAAAAATTCCTGTCGTGCTACAGAAATAACATTTAAAGATTACTTTAATTCAGAGTCAAGACGTCAGAACACATTCTCGATTTATAGTTTCTCCTTGAATCCATGGTGCTCTTCCTGACTGTTCTATATCTGGCAAAAGCACCACCATTGCCCCAGCGAGCCAAGCAGGAACGCTCAGAGTCACGTCTGTGCCTCCCACATCTAATGAATCACGAAGGCACTTATGCTTCTGCAAAAGCTTGTGTAACTGTCCTCTTTTCCGTTGCCATTGACACTGTGCTAGTTCATGATTTCATCTGTTCTTAGCTAGACTATGTCAGTAGCTAATTAATTTTAGGGCCCACTGTTCATCTCTCCCTTCTGTGGCCTTTGCTTACCACACTGAGGACAAAGGTCACGCTATCACAAGGCAGTTTGTGTAAGTGACTGACTGAGATTTTCAAAACCATAGACATACTGCAGTTATCTCCACCGATAGAAACAGGGAATAGTAAAACTGAGACTTTGAGGAGTTCCTTTCTTTGCAGCAACCCAGAGCGAGCCTAGGGACATAGTATAAATTTCTTCCTGGAAAACAACAGTAGTTGAGTAAAAATATGTTAAATGATTTGCATGGCTACTATTTAAAATGAATTTGAAAATTAATGTCTTAATTTATAGTTTATTGAAACCAACCTGGTCAAGACAGCATTAATTTTTATTAAATTGCTACCTCCTAACTCTATTGAAATTATTATTTACTTTTTACATTAAAATACATTTACATTTCCCTACAAAAGCCTTGAGTTTATCTTTTTTATAGCTGAGTAATACTCCGTTGTATAAAAAGACCATATCTTTTTTATCCTTTCCTTAGTTGATGGGCGTTTGGGGTTTCCAAAATTTAGCTATGACAAATTGTGCTGCTATAAACATGGGTATGCATATATCACTGTGGTATGATTCTAATTCTTCTGGGGAAGTACACAGAAGGGGAATAGCTGAGTTAAGTGGAACTTCTAATCCTAGTCTTGTGAGGAATCTCCACACTGATTTCTACAGTGGTTTTGCCCATCTACATTCCTACCAGCAGTGGAGAAGAGTTCCTTTTTTCTCCAAGCCTCTCCAGCATTTGTTGTTGGTTGATTTCTTGATGATAGCCATTCTTTCTGGGGTAAGGTGGAATCTCAATGTTGTTTTAATTTGCATTTCTCAAATGACTAATGATGTCGAACATTTTTTCATACATTTATTTGCTGTTAGTATTTCTTTGTCTGCAATTTTGCTGAAGATGATAGTATGTGATACAACATCTACTGTTAATTCCTATCATTTTTAATGTTTTTGCTTGTTTTGCTTTTATCTGTGATCCTGATAATTTTCTATTGTTCTTTTTTCACTATGCTCTTTAAAATAACAAAAAAATCACCTAAAAAGACATTTATACTGTTGTGATCAGATGTAACACATGGATCCCTCCTATCTAGCTTCTGCCCCAAATTAAATGAAAACATTTAAGATCCAGGTCATTGCAGAATATCTCTGAGGAATTTAAAATATTTTGAACTTAACACAAAAGCTTCAAAATAAATGTTCAATTTTTCACAATTATCTGCCTTCCAGCTCATCCATTCCCAAATTACACTATTTTCAAGTAACAAAAAGACAAATGAACAGTAGCATTTTCTTAAAAGTACACATTTTCTCCCATATTCAATATCTGTCTAGTTGTTTTGCTCATAAACGCTTTATTTCCCACTTAGCTCCATAAGATGATGCTTTTATTTATGAACACAGGGTGTACAAGGAAATGGTCAGTGGCAAGGCTCACAGATGAGTACCTCAAATTAGACAACTGAGTCTATTGTAACAGTAAATCCAACGATAGTTTCTTACCTGCCTACACTTATAGGACGAAGAGGGTTGTACACCTTGATTTTTATCATTGATATCTATTGTTCACTGGTGAATGGTGAAGAGCTATAGAATTAAAAGCATGTTTAATCCATGAGCTGTGCAATAGGTCCTTGTTACAGAGATATTGCATCGTAGACACCAGCTGTAACTACCTAATGATCATTTTTGCTTACTTAGTGGTTCCTTCGTGCCATATCAGTGACTGGGAAGTGAAATTAGATTGATACAACAATAAAAATTCAGGGCTAAATCTCAACGACCAATGCCAATTGTAATTTTACTTACAGAGAAATTACTCCAAAGAGGTGAAATCAGAAGATGTTCATTGGTATCTAGTTGTCTCACTGTCCCCTAGAGCAGAAATTGTTAGGGACAGAGTTAGATTTTATTTATTTCAATCAACATTAAACAATTGAGAAATGTCATAGGATGGTATTAAACATCTTTGCATCTTAAATGGCAGCACTCCGTGGCCTTGTGAAAACAATCTTGTAAAGCTGAGTCTATCAGCTGTCTCAACAGGTGGAGCATGCACTCTCCAGTGGCCTACTTTTAGTATTTAAAAAAATTATAGCTTTCTTATTTGAGAAAGCAATAAGCATGAACAGCCTTACAGAAAAATAGGGGATTTTAAAGCTAATGAATTCCCAAATGACAGTACATAGATATCTATAGAAATGAAGACCATTTTCCTAAGAGGCAAGGATAATTCCTCTCTCAGTACAGCACTGGACAACAATGTGAAAACCATGAATCAAGCAAGGTTTGCTTGGAAGTACATACTTTCGTTGCAAGGATCTGTCTGCCCACTGTAGATCTGCCTTCCTTTGTACCCTCCACTCCTGGGCTTATGAATTGTAAATATCTCGTATAAACAGGTTAAACTGATTTTATGCTCACTTAGTTTATCATGACTTTGCACTTTCATGAAAAATATGTTTTGAATGAAATAATCTCACAAAGTTCTAGATATGGGCATCTGTGCCTGAAGTCTTTGTATTTCTTTTTCAACTCACATCCAAGCAGCTAAGTGCTTTGTTGCCATTTTCCTGCACATTGCTGATTAGCAGCCTTGTGTTGCCAATTAACACTTTGTCCTTTTGTAGTTTTCTGAAGATCTAGCATTATTGTTCTACAACAAAGTCCTATTCTTCATTTTCTATAATAAAATCAGGCAGCTGGGTGTAAGGCAAAAAACTGTCATTCTTATTTGAGGGTTGCTGTTTTGGTCATACTGCCATGTGTTTGAGTGACCTCAAGCAAGTAATTTTCTGCTTTGGCCCATGATTTTTCCATCTTAAACAATCAGAATAGACTGATTTTGAAGTTTCTGTACTCTACACTATACTTCCTGATAGTTAGCAGCTCTCTTATAAAACAAAGTTCTGATGGAATTTAGGAGCTCTATGTCTCCAAGAATTTTAACAGAAATGCACCCTGAAAGGGTGAGGCCTTTTCCACAGTCACGGAGACAGGACTGCGCAGGTACTTGTACTTCCTTTCTGGCACTGACACCTGTCAAGCTGCAACTCAAACACTAGGTTGTTTCTGAATTTCCAAAAGGCATCACCTTAGACTTACTTTCTCTTGTTTTCTTACTATGTCCCACTAAAAAATTAACAGAGGTATTTTGTTTACCATATATCAAACTCTTACGTGGCTACTGTAGGAGAGGGAATGCCGGACATTGCCCTAGAAATGGCTGTTGTGTTACTTAAGGTCTGATAACATGAACCTGGCATGGGGACCAGAAGCCCACTTTGGGCGGGAGGAGTAAAAGTAGCTGATAACTAAATTTACTGTGAAGGAGAAATGGGAGGAGGGACAGGTAGGGCGATGACTGTGACAGGAGTTCGCATGGAGAATGAGGTGGCTCTTGGTCTTCAAAGAGAAAAGAAGCTTTCAGCAAGAGCATATAAAGGGCTTTTATTTATTTAATTATTTTAAATGGCTTCATTTTGTAAATGTGGTGAATTTGTATCGTCCTGTGGATCAGCCCTCCATTAACAAGTAATTGTGCTATCAGTAATAATGGTAATAATAACGTGCCAGTGTCCACCGTCCCTCTATATTTGTAAGAAGGACACTATATTTGTATCATCTCATTTACTTTCTATAGCGTTTCTGAAACATGATGTCCATGATTCACATGAGGTCATTATGCACAAGTGATCTTGAAAATTATCCTGAAAGGGTAAGGACATTTTCCAAAATCATGAAAGACATGACTGAAAAGGAAATTTCCTTACTGACATTCTGCTACCCAATCCAGTAACGACTCAGACACTAGAGTTGCTCCTGAATTTCTCTAAAAGGACATGCCTTTGAACTGGTTTCTTTATTGTGTAATCTGGTTTTTGGCTATTGTTACCACATCTCTCCATTTCCTACCTACTTTATCTCATGTGTTTATCTAAAACTTTTTGGGCACAAATATGGAGAATCAATCTGTACTGATGAGCTGAGGAGGAATGAAAAGACAAAATGATTCTGAAACTTCTGCTTGGATACACGTGAATCCTTTTGGTTTACATCACAATGCTGATCACAGTGAAAGCTGATACTCATGAGATGAAATACATATTTCGTTTGTAAGAGGCTAGCGGGCAGGCTTCTGAAGGGCTGGGCTCAGAGAAAACGGCAACAAATACTTAGAACTAAAAACAAGCAAACATTGCTCTAGTGTGGCCGTTAGTGCTGTGAGTACCCCCTTACTTGATCGTATTAGCAGGAATGGAAAGTCAGGAGGAACCAGTCATCCGTTCTCATGGAATCTGCTTTAGGAGAAGTCGTCCTTACAGTATACAGCGCTGGCTAGCCCTACAGAGGACACCGTAACTTCAACAAGGTCTCCTAGAATGGGGAGAAGGAATGCCTAATTGTACCTGTGAGAAATGAAGTCCTGGGCTGGTGCCTTGTCGGCGTTGGTTTCTTTTGGTCTTCAAAGCTCAAGGTCATGTGTCAGGGTAAGTTACCCTGGAAAGGAGAAAAGGGATAACTTACTCTCAGAGGAAACACAGCCCACGCATGATAATGTTTCTCACTCTGAGAATGATGGGCTAGAAAATATATTATTAGGGGTCAAATCTACTCCACATTGCCAATGACCTACAGCCGTGACTTCTTATTTGCGTAAAATTGGTTTCAGCAGGAGCAGAGGAGAAGGCACCAATATTAACAAGAACAGTTTTGGAAGGTGATGGGAACTGTCATGTTTTATAACTGTGGCAAGATTTCCCCTGCTTCACTGCTGGGCCAGCTTTGTTCATTACAACAAAAACATCACCATAAACATCGTACGGCACTAAACTCAATTTTACAGATATCAGTCAGTGGTAACTTGTAAGGAACAATAAGCTTGAATCATCTTGTTGGTAAGAGAAAATGATTGTGAATAAGTTAATAAAGAATGGTCACAGGATAATGAAAATGTCAGACTATCCAGATGGCTATTAAGTCTAATAAAAATAATCCCTAATGTGTCTAATAGTCCTGTGTCAGAAGAAAACATAGGTAAAGAAAGTAGTTTCCAGCACAATCAAATGCTTTCCTAAATTTAATCTTAGTAAGGAGCTGTATCTTTAATTTTCCTTTACATGAAACATACTTAAAATGAGTTCTGGCTCTTCTATTTTATACATGAAGTACATAAAGTCTATTGCTGTGAATCAGCTGAAACTTCATCACATGGCTAGATGTGGTAGGACTGGAACTAATCAACAGGTATTTGAATCTTAAAGCAACTCTTCCCTGTGCGGAAATGCCTAAAAACTTTCAAGTCTACTTAATGTCTTTGATTAGAAAGATGATGCATAATTTATAAATATTTTAATAAAATACTTAAAAACATGTTGGTATATAATCTGTCACATATAACAATATATCACTATATGTCATATAGCACATATTACATAATCATATTTATTTAACACACTTATATATTTATATAACACACATTTCTTGAAAACCTTTTAGAAACTAATGCTTGATTTAGTGGCTTCTGTTTCCACTTAGATTTCAGAAAGACATATATATATATATGTATATGTATATGTATATGTGTGTGTGTGTGTGTGTGTGTGTATATATATATATATATATATATATATATATATATATATTAGTGTTCTTAATAGATGCTCCACAAAGGGGCTTTGGAAGAGAAGTGCTGAATTCTTGGGATAGGGAAGTTAAACTGACTTGTGGGTAAATAAATTTGGAGGTCACACACACACACACACACACACACACACACACACACACACGCATGCACTCATATACACACATACACACCCTTTCAGAATCTGTTATTTTCAATTTCATAGTACTAACAGTACTCTATGCCATAGTTATAAACACAAAAGTAGGCAAATCAATGAAGCCTTTGATTTTTGTAGTTCAATTCACTTATTTCCCATGTCTAAAAACTGAAGTTCTTCTCTTCATTGTTGTTATTTTGTTATTGTTTTTTCTCTTTAAAATAAAAAACCCCCTGCAGTATAGAGAAATAAAATGGTCTCATATGGTCTACTAGGTACTTCGTGGGAAAGGCAGCATGCAAAAATTGGTTTCTAAATCTCATGATGGTACGACTCTCTCAAGTCTCCTTGGTAAGTTCTAGAACAAAAATATTTGCTCTGGCAAGTCCTCTCTCTTATTACATTAGGTGGATGTCAAGGTGAAGGAAAAGGAAGAAAACTAAAAGTTAAGAGAGAAAAAAATGAATGAGCTAACAAGATGACATTTTCTGGATTTCAACCTTAACTACTTTGTGAAGAATAATTTACAATATGGCTTAGGATTTTTGATAGTGTTTGTACTTCTGAGTTGTAATACTAGAGAATATTGAGAGAAAAGCCCAGTCCCCGGTCCCAAGCTACCTCAAACGTGTTCTGTCACCTTTGGGCTGCAGTGCATTGTCATTAAGAGGTACAGGGCAGTGGTGGGCTTTCTTTGTCAGAGATGTGTAGAAAGAAACAAAGGAGGCAGTGGAAGTGAAAACGCTTTGTAACATTTGAGGAGTGCAGAACATACCAAAAGTCTTATCGCTGGCATTAAAACAAAATTTTGGCTAAGATTCTCTGCAGGTCTGTTCTTAAATCAGGCTTTGGAGTTAAGGCTCAGACACATACACATGCATGTATACATCCATATGTATTTTTATGCCAATAAGGAATATAACACATGAAAGAATGAATCACTTATTAAAATCCAAAAGGAAATAGGTTGAGAGTGTGACTCAAGCTCCTGTTTCTCACTCTTGGGATCCATCTCATGATCAGACTTCATCGTCTGGACTTAAGGAAGATGATAAGCAGTAGCGTCCAAGGATATTACCACAGTAAAGCAAAAAGCAAAATTCTGACTCTTTCTACTCCTTGGGGAGGAATATTGCTATTAAAAGCTCAAGTTTAAATGTGGATGAGAGCAGATGAAGGAAGTTACACTCACAGAAAGACTGGAAGGTGGGATTTACATGGCCTTGAGGGCCTTATACAGTGTCTTTACCTACATCCAATTTAAAGAACCCTTAGTCTTAGATAGTTTTGGAGTCCCTGAGAGTGTAGTACAGAGCTGTGCTAGGTTAAATGCAATCCTCCACCTCTTTTGAGAACAGAAACTAAATTTTCCGATGTAGTGTGGACAGTAATGAAATTAGACCCCACGTAGAGATTTAGAAACAGATTTAAAGACAATTGTCCTTTAATTTCAAAGTAATTAATGTATTTTCTTTCCTCTAAGAGGAATGCAAGGAAGATTACAAAACTACCCTCCATTGTTTGAGACTGAGAGAAACAATGCTTATTTCTTCATAAAAATTGATAACTTTGTTTTACATTTCTCTCAGAATGATTTCTGCTTATTTTCAGAACTTCTAGTTACCCAATGTTTGTAGTAACAAATAATGTATTTTATTTGTTAGAAATGTACTGCATGCAGTTATCTGCCTGATTTAAATGAAGTTCTTCTTTTAATCCACACTAAGAATCTCAAAGTAAACATGATTATTATTATCCTTCTTTCAAAGATAAAAAAGCTATCACTTAGTCCAAGCCTCTAAGTCAGTAAAATCACATACTGCAGGAAATGTAGGTTCCACTTTCCACAAATACTAAATTTTTAAATATTCTGCTCTTTAGCATTGCTTGTGAGAATGACTGTGGTGAAAGGGTTTGCAAAGAGATAAAGTATGAGGGGTAAAAGGAAAATTATTTCTATAGTTGAAAATGTTACTATAGAAACCAGCATAAACTCAGAACTGCACATCACAGAAGTACTTACCAAGCTGCCACTAGAGTTTACCAAGGTGATACTGAAAGCATGATGTAGGTGCTCCAAGTGATCCAAATAATGTAAGGAAGTATAACTTTCAACCTGCTAAGCATCTCATATGCAGAGTTTGTGTTCTCTAAAATCGAAGAATGCATTGTAGGAACCATGGAGTTTAAGAGTAGGAAGTATTTCTTGAGAGAAAGATAACTTCTAAGACAGACAGAAGGAGGTCCTGCCTGAGTGAGGAGCACTGGGAACTCTGGTTCTTAAGGGAGTTTTACAGAGCCAAACCAGGAGGGGAGGAAGATATAAAACAGGACAAAACTAAAACAGCTAATAAGATTATAAATACAGTTACTTAGATATCCTTGATCCAATGGGAAATCACATGGTGGGTATGCAGTGGGACAAAACTATGGTCAACTAATAAAATTATGAATGTAATCACTTAGGTAAGGTTGATTAAATGGGGATCAAATGGGGAGGTGAGTTACTTAGCAAGTGTAAATGGAAAGAACAAGGGCTTTTCCTGGAAGAGAGAGGTCAAGGAGACTTTGGTCCCCCACCCAAGGTGATTCATGCCAGATTTAGAATATCATTCCTGCTGTTCAACCTTGGTGGATGTAGTCATTTCTCTCTCCTGAAGCTTGACCTTCAATGAATGTGCCTCCAGCCACAGTTGCCTTCTGCACTGACCTTTTCGAAAGGCCTGGTCCTGTCTGACTGCTTATAATATTTCTAAATAACTTGGCTGTCTCTACTAAAGGTAGTTCACCAGTTTCTCAGACCTCCCTTCATCAGGTGTTCAGTGATGAAAATAAATATCTTAAGGGTCATATGAGAGACATTTGACTGTATCAGCTTCTTTATTTCTTGAAGTCATGTTTGCTGAGGAATTTCCCTCTCTTGAGGAATAACGAGAGATTCAGCCTACATGGGGATTCATGTGAATTAGCTGATGACCCAGGCAAAATCTTGGACAGAAAGGTGGCTTCTTCACTTAACTCATTCAGGGTGCTCATTGCCCTAAAGAAAATGTACCTCATATTTTTCAGAAACAGAAAAATATTTTTTCTATACTAGTTAAATAGTATATGATTGTTAGTAACAGCTTTATTTCTTTCAGTTACTACATGATATAGATTTTAATTCTGTCATTCTATAGATGGAAAAATTGATTCAGAAAGATAAGTAACTAGTTCAAGGTCCCCTGCTAGTGGGTGGAAGAACTGAGATTCAGACTCAGTTTCAACTACCAAGTCCGCTGTATACATTTGTGGAACCCTATAAAGTGCCTTTGCTAGGGGGCAGAAAGCTTTGGTTGGTTACATTTTTGGATATGATTAATTCAGTTCATGGCTATTTATTCAGGAAGTCTTGTATTCCAAACATCACCTATCTGGTTTAGGAGAGAGCAGACCATAGCCCAGTGGAATGGAAATGAGCTGGGTCTAAATGAGTTTAGAAAGAAAATTTGCATGAATCTATGTGACAAATCTATAATGTGTTCATCACTTTAAAAAATCAGTCTATTTTTGTGCTGCAGCTGAGCAAATCAATGCAGGTGTGTTTCAAAAGCATATCACCCTTGCTTTCACTTTTCTGAATGAAGTCATTATCCTAAAGATACCTGAAATTCTTAAAATAGCTCCATGTATCTGGAATATAAGTTGAAATTCTTAGAACAATCATTATCCTGTTTAAGAGCTATTGCAGCACTTAATTGTTACTATTCCAGGGATTTATTTTAGTGTCTATTTCCTTCAATCCCTCTTCCTGGCAGTTGGGATTCTCCTCCCTGTGCCTGTGATGCCTAGTTCCTCCGAGACTGTGGCCTGCGGGAGGAAGGTGCCTGAGGATTCCAACTGCCAGCCCCACACCCTGATACCTGGAGTTTGCTGGGTGAGGAGGGCTTTGCTAAGACATTAGACAGTGGCAAAGGTGCCCTTTCTGTAGCGATACCGCCTCCATGCTGAGTCAGATACACCACATTCTGGTAACATGTCTGCAAGCTTCATGAACTCGGACCGGTTCCTAATTGTCTGAGACACAGTTTCCTCATCTATCAATAAGGACTGAAATTTTCAATCTAGCCAAACATACAGGATCCTTACAATAATTCAATGGGATGGAAGTATGTGAAAATCACTTAATAATTGCAAAACATGATACAACCGTGGGATCATTTGTATCGTATGTATGGGTAAGTTAGTGCTCATCCTAATTTTGCCATGTTACTAAAAGCAAGAGTCAGATTTGAAAAAGGTTGTTTAAGTTGTATAAAGAAGTATAAGAGAATCTGTGAAAATAAGTGTAATACATGCTGTTTCTTCTTCTAGTTTGGAACTTGAAATATTTTGCTGACCCTATATGCGACATGCAGAGTCACACATATGCAAGGTACACGCATGCGCACATACAAAACACTGTTACACGGGCTTATCTTAAAATCTGACTAATATAGTCTTATATGACTTGCAGTAATTTTGACTATTTCAGAGGATATTACACTCTCCCCACCTGAGGAGAATGTGGAATATTTAAATGCAAACCCTGGATTCTGTCTCCGAATCAGAGATGGATGTCTGCTAGAATATTACACCTATAAGAACTAAACAAAATGAAAACTAAACTAATTAGTAATTTGCTAATATCCAAATGGTCCTTCGCTGTTTCCTTTGTCATAGGTAAATATCGTGTATTCTATTATTTGCTTAATATTTTTATATAAACCACTTAAAAACTTTGATTAAACTACAATATAATGTGATGCCAGAGAGCATAAAATCTGGAACCAACTGCCTGGGCTCATTTAGCGCTGACTGTGTACAAGTGCCTGTCTTTTATTATGCTCAACTTATTCACCTGAAATAACGAGGGGTAGGAATAATATAATCTTAGAGAAGTGTTCAAATATCAAATAAAAACTGTAGGACAAGGACTTAGATGCATGCCTGATATTCTGTTGTTATTCTTGTAATTCCTAAGAACAAAACCCAGGGCTCAGGCTGAAAATGCAAGCTTACATTTTATTAATACACATTGTACAAAATGATCATTAAAATTAGCATTTAAAATTATCCTACACACCGTAGTATTACAGACAGCTAAGTGAGGTAGAAATATAGGCGGTCAGACAGGGTTGGCTCCTCGAGGGAGTCAGTGCAGAGGTTTAGAACACAGTACAACTGTGGCCAGAGGCCCATCTGCTGGAGGGCAGGCCTCAACATAAAGACGGATTGATCAGGCCTACAAACCTCCCCGGGAATAAGATAACTGGTAGCTCTTGGTCCATTAATGTCTAGATAGACGTCAGTAACTCGTGTAGCTGACCGAGACCTTCTGACCCATCCCTTCCTAAAGAAGTTCTTTGTTCCTTCCCTGTACATTTGCGACTTGACCTGCTTCCCCGCTGGATCCATAGTACCTAAGTGGCTATCCTTGTAATTTTATTGGTTGATCAGAGTTTAGACTCATGTTGTACCCACCAGGCAATTCTGCTCTATGAAACTTCCTCGGAGAAGTGGGCTCACTGGGAACCCACTTTTGCTCCCTTCCTGGGTCACAGGAGCTCCCCCAATCAAGCCTTCCTACGCCGTCATTCGCACAACTGATTTTGGGGAACTTGAACTCGGCATATCTGACATCGAGTAGGTTGGGATTTAAATCTACTTCTCCGATATTAGTAGTAGTTATGGAATGTAATTTAGAAAAGACTATTTCTTTACTTTTTTTTCTTATGCTGATCTTTTGGTTACATAAGATCAGGGTCAGTCAATTAAAAATAACGGCCCGCCTCAGCTCTTTCTGCTTAGAAATCTCTCTGCACCTCTGAATTTGCCGGTACTTTTGGCGGATTTGAGCCTCCCTCAGGAAAGTCGCTCAGTGAGGAGCAGGCTGCAATGGGCAGCCCCCCTTGAGTGAGGGACTCTTCAGGACCACTTCCTGTTCTCTTGTCATTGAAGAGCTCCAAGGTTTCTGAGGAGGGAAGTCTAGCCAGGGAAGACAAAGAATCCCAGTTGAAGAAAGAAGAGCCTAGTCATCACCTTGTTGCATTTTCTTAATTTCAGAGTAACTAAAATACAAGGCAGGCATCCTGTTTCTCAGTCTGGTATTTGACCGTCTCTCCAGGTCAGTTCTTCAAATTCTGTACAGAATGGGGTCACAGCCCTGCTCCTTCTGCTCAGCGTCTCCTTTGGGTGCTAATGTTGAATCCAGTGTCCTTGTATAAAAAAGTTGCAACTATCAGGGATCATACTGTGGCTTTTAGTCCTTTCCAAATCAAAGACTTCCTCAAGTGGAGAGTGGAAGAGTCTTGGCCTTTGAGGTCACTCAGAACTTACTGGGTTTCAGAGGCACCAGGAAGAGGCACCACTGGGAGGACATGGTTACTAAGAAAAATGACTCCACGTTGAGGAAAGCGAATGCCAACCCAGTTGATTTCATCCCATTGTAATGCTATGCTCTGTATATGTGCAAACTCCATACAAGGAATGTAAATCTCTTGCTCTGTGAGCTTTTACCAAGAAAAGAGTGGGATAAAGAGAAACCTGGAAGAGGAGGGAGGGAATGAAAAATGACTGAGAAAAAGAATCAAGAAGTATTACATATGTGCGCTAACTTCCTATAAGGAATGCAAACATTATATACCACATCCATATATATTAAAATAAATTTATACAAGATGAACAGGACACCAGATATAAAAGTAATAGGGGTCAGCAGTTAGGAACCTCGTTAAATGCCCACAGGTTTTCCATCCTAGCTGTCTTCTATTCTGTAACTGCATTTTATAACACTCCTGTTTTTAATATAATATATTTTGGAGATAAACATCAGTCTCCAGTTTAGGATTCACTCAGAAATGGGTGAACCATGTAGATGAAGAAAGAAGCATTATCATATGATGAACTTAGCAAAACCAGTGAGTGCCCAAAATGCTGTTCTTTGTCTAACCTCTCCAAACCTTATTGTGTTCAAATTTAGATGTTGTATTCAAACTTAAAAAAAAAATAAAAGTACAGATGTTTCCGGAAAATGAAATTTTAAGCTTACATTCATTATTTAACACACTTTAACAAGTAGGACAATGTGTTAATAAATGTTTAAGAAAAGTGTGACAGATATTCCAACATACAGAGCTTGGAGAACCTCCTAACAGTGTCACCACATCTTGCCCCCCTCTCAAATTACAGATTCCCAGGTCCTGCTCCCATATGTGAGAGCAGTATGCCTGGAGATGTGACCTTTGAATTGGTATTTTAAACACGACTCAAAGATGATTTGTGGCCCAGTAAAAGTTAATGAAATGCTGCCTCTGTTGCAGGGATAAGGTGGTCTTTTTATTTCTTCTTGCTAAGTGATCAGTGTGACCTCCATTTTCTTCTAATACTATCGATATCCCTGTTCCAAAGGCATCACTGAAAGCCTTTTCCGTTGTACTTGATATGCTTTTCAGTCTCCTGGAACACTCAGCTCTTGCTTCCTTATTGCCAGTAGTTGCTACCTGGGCTTTCTAAATAGCAGACTTGGAACTGTTCTTGGAAAAATAGAACACATTAACTGTTTACAAAAGATTAAACCAGAAACAGAAAAAAATGTAAAGGAAACTCCTGTTTCCGTATTGTAAATTGAATGGAATAAAAAAAAGTATGTGTTTGCAGTAGGTGCTCACCATGCAACGTCTGACAAAGTCGGTAAGAAGTCTGTGGTGGGTTCTACCATCATGCAGTGCCATTCCACGCCAGGTTAAAGGAGAGGCACCTACATAGGAGAGCTAGTTTGTCCTTTGCCTTGCTTTTCAATACCATGTAATTTCACATGGAGCTTTCAGTTCAATCAAGCATCTTTCATTTAAAAGCCAGTCCACCTTATGAAATTTTATTATTTTTCTTTTAGTCTTTGTGCGTGTGTGCATGTGTGTGTGTGTATATGTGTGTGTGTGTGTGTGTATGTGTGTGTGTGTGTGTGTGTGTGCGCATGGGGGGGAGTAGAGCTTGAGCCCAAGGCTTTCACATTGAGGTACATCCCAGGCCATTACATTTTTTTAAATTTTAAGAGAGGATCTCCCTCAGTCACTATGTTCCATGTTGCCCGGGGTAGGCTTGAACTTGCCATCTCCCTTCTCCAGCCTCCCAGAGTACTAGTAATACAGACATGCGTTAGTTACAAACACTGATCTTTGGTGTCTTTGTCTTAACAGCTTTACATTAGCATTCTATGATATAATATATATGTAAACCTTCATCTATCAGTGGTGATTAGCAAGGTGAGGCTCTATAACGCTATGCAGTACTTCTAAGACATTGAGCTAATAGCAGTGTAGCCAGGGTTGAAATAAATCATCTTTGATTGACTTCATAGCCAGTGTTCTCTCACTGTAGGAGTCATATTATCTAAAAACACTTTCACCATAAATATAGAGACTTTTGAAATACTGGAGGAATTCATTTTCCCCTTTCAATCCCACACCATGATTGTATACTTTAAGTCACCTGCCCATGAGTAGCCTTGTAGCACTTACTAATGAAACTGAGGATAAAAGGACATTTGATTGTGGGCTCTGTTAAATTCTGTGAAATGGAAAAATTTCGACTGAGTTTTATTCCAGGTATCCAGAGACACTTAAAATGTGTTGGGATCCTTTCAGAAATTTCTGTCTACTACTTATTACTTCAAAGATACTAAGGCAGGAGGATGCTTGCAATATTCCTTGTAACAAGATTGGTTTGGTTGAGGGAAGGCATCAGGTGGTGGAAAATTTCGGTTTAGTCAAGGCGGTAGCTGTCCGTGGAATGTGGTATATTATAGTAGAATTGGGAGAGTATCACAGCATGGCTGATAACCAAAGAAAGGAAGGAAGAAATGTGTGTGTGTGTGTGTGTGTGTGTAGAAAGATAGCTGGGATAATTGTAGTGTTGATGTTTAATGGTTTTGTGAAAAGAAGTTAATGCTTAATTTTTTGACCAATTTTGCATGATTATATCCGGTAATCTGAAAAACTAATTTGAAGACAACCATATGTGATATAACAACCACTGGTGAATTCCTACCATCTTGTCTAGTGAAGCTCTGTATTGTTTTAATGTTTTTAAATTTTTTTATTCCTTTTAATGATTTGATCAATTTTGCATTCTTACCTCTGATAATCTGAGCAACTGCATTGAAGATAACAGTACACAATGTAACAACCACTGTCAATGTCTATCATTCTGTTTTGAAACCTTGCATCTTTTTTAATGTTTCTGTTTTGTTCTGCTTTTGTCTATATTATTGTTATTTTGTTATTTTTTATTCTCATTAAAATAAAGAAAGTTTGGGAATTAATGGACTAAAAGACTATAAAATGAAAAGATTTTGAAGGCCAGATTACCAGAGGGAGTTTTTAGAAGCAAGAAAGAGGTATTTATAACATGGTAACATTTTTGAAAAATTGTTTCTATGAAATGAAAGAAATGAAGAGTTGGGAATTTTATTCCAGTAGCTGAATGAAATAGTGCTAATGCCAACGTCATGGTCCCACCATGCTAGAGGGATTCAAGGAATTTAGATGATGGAGCTTTGTGTATCATACAGTAAACTTTGAAAACTCTAGGACTTAGTGGAAGAAAGATATTGGAACTTGTGATAGTGAGCTAAAACCTTGAAGAAATGCGGAGATCTGTAACCTGCTTAGAGTTAAATTGGACATGGCAGATTCAGGGCCACCGGTTCTAAAATGGTATTGACGGTGGGTCTGAGGAGATAGCTGTGGCCCCAGCTTTACATTGCAAATCACTGTACAATCATTTTTTGATTCCTCCGTAGTGATGATAGGAAGCCTTCGAAGTGCCTCAAATCGTTCTCAAAATTCATATCACATTCTTTGGCATCACACATATGAAACCACTCTTCTCAGAGCTCTTCGTTCTCTACTTTGCCTTTTGCCCAATCTAATGCCCAGCATTACGGCAACAGTGATTTGTACGGTCACAAACACAGTGGGCTCCGTCTGTATGGAAAGCGTTTCCTTCGTCCTCACTTGTCAGCTCCTATTCACCCTTCAACACCCAGTTAGGGTGCAACAGCTCTGAGAAAGTTGCATCTTCCTGCCTTTATCCCCCCTTTTGTGCCATCGTAACAAGGCTTCAAATTGCCTGTCTAGCTGAAGTCTCTCATTGGACATGAATGGCACTTTCCACAAGCTCAGACTTTCTCGTTTATTCTTGTCTCTCTGGTTCTCATTGACGGGAGTGGTGGTCATTATACACTGGTTGCTATAAAACCATTAGATTTGATGTGTCCAAACTCTCCAATTCATAATAATACAATTCTAGAAGTAGTATCTATGAACCAAGTCCTCTGCCTATTTAGGATCATTAGAGTTTACTAGTGGTACACTTAAAGGGAGAAGGAAGGAAGGAAGGAGGGAGGGAGGGAGGGAAGGAAGGAAGGAAGGAAGGAAAGGAAGGAAGGAAGGAAGGAAGGAAGGAAGGAAGAAAGAAAAGAGAGAGACAGAAAAAGGAAAGTAAAAGACAGAGAAAGAAGGAGAAAGAAGAAAGAAAAAAGTACAAACATATAAGTAACTGAGATTAAGACAGCCACATTGACTACAGTTTGTGATTTTTTAGGGCATGTTTAAGAGAAGTTAACAAACCTTTATACACTGGAAAAATATATGTTTTGAATATGCATGTATATTTTTACATGAAAGTCATATCTTCACTAATGCCTGCATTATACATATTTAAAATAAATAGCTTTTTTCCCCAAGTTAAAATATTACAAGAAAAAATTAAGGTCATTTTATTCATGCTACATTATTTTACTTTTCCTCTTCATTTATCCACCCATCTCGTGGGCTTTAGGGTTCACTAAAGCTAAGCAGTTTGTTAGATTGTGGAACTGGGCCCACCCTTCTCCAACCAATATTAAAAGCTCACACTTTCAGATAGGCGCAGTACAAGCAATTTCACCCAATGGACCTTAAGGGTGAAATTAAACAGTCTTCTTACTATGTGCATTTCAAGACTCTGAAAAGTTTGTGTCCTCTGTTATGATGCCAGAATTGTTACTATAAAGCATCTTGTCCGTTGAGCTCCAAGTATGGTGTCTTTAGGAAACTTCTAGCGAATGTAAAGGAAAAGCAATTATTACCGATCTAGTTCATCATGTTTGTTTCCAGACAATATCAGACAGAGAGAGAAAATGCCACACAGAAGGCAGTTCATTGTAGATAGAAAGAAAACAACATTCCATTGAGGTTGTATGCATAGTAAGAATCAGCCTCAAGGTCAAAATCCAGATTGATCTCAATTCCACATTGTTTTCCTGAATTAACAGGGAGAGAACAGGACATTATTCAACATACAGTGAGCTGGTAGAGTTTTTGAGTGAAATTAGGTAGAACGTAGAAAGGAAATCTGGTATCAAGGGACAGAGGGTTTGAAGACAAAAGGACCAGAAAAATTGGGAACAGAATACATAAATTTAGTTTTTATTGTGGTTTTATTTATGTCCTCTGTATTTAACCAAAAAAAGGAAAAATCCACTTTTCTTAAACTACTAGTCCAAACCCCTAAATGCCCTTTTTGTCTGGAAATCACAGCACAGGGCTATATGCCAAGCCAAGCCTCTCCCGTAATTAGCTACCTCATGTTCTTTCTTTCGGCTGAGATGCAGTGATAGGGGGTATTGATTTCATCTCAGAGTCTCATCTGAGTGATTCAGCCTACATTCAGCAAGTGGTGCGTTTTTACTCTTAGAGACAGAGAGACACTGCCAGTCTCTCCCTGGAGGACAGTTGACTAAATGTGGTGAGATTGCTGCCAGCATTTCTTCTCTTATCTGTGTTCATTGTACCTAATCACATGCCGTAACCCTTCAAGGAACAGTGCCAGACGCTGCCCTGGCTTTCCTTCTCTTGAGATCTGGAAGGGAAATCGGAGCATTTGCAAAATGTTTGCTGCAAGCTGAGCTCTCACAGGTGGACAGTAAATATTCCCAAACCCAAGCTCCCCTGTCCCTTCCGCTTTGCCACTTCTGCCACATCTCATGTGGCAACCTAGGGCACAGGCGACCAAGAGATCCCCTTCTCTGAGAGGCAGGATGGGGAGCCAAGAGCCTCAGTTTTCTTCTTTCTGAGATGAGAGAATTGAAAACGTGGATATTAAAACTGCAAATTTCTTGTTGTGTTAGTTACATGGACCAATACATAGGTACAAAGATTTCTTGGAATCTCTGAGAAAATTTTGAATTCAGAATCAAGCAATTGGAATTCTTTACCCTAGAGTGTCACTAGCTGTGATCCTGGGTGTACAGTTTCACCTCTGAGTTTAAATTATGGCTGAATTTTATGTCCCTTGATAGTCTTTCTAGACACAAAGATTCTAAGTTTTATATTGTCTCTTTTTCAGTGAGTACACCTTTTATATATTTTATAGTGAGGGTGGCTCAAAGGAGTAGTTTTTAGAACTAAAAGTAAAGGGAATTTTATTAACCAGTGATTGGCATAAGAAATCAAGAGGGTTTGTAAGGAATATTAACAGCACAAGAATTTTTTTTTGTTTTCCCATAAAAAGATGAGCTGTATATGCTTGGTGACAGAAGCTGATGGCTGGCACACAAGAAAACAATAGTCTTCCCCCTTTCCAAGATGTAAGACTTAAAACAATTCCAAGAGTGTCTTCCCTCTCATAGCAAAGATTAGGTGGTAGAATTTACCTTAAAACAGATATTTTGCTTTCTATAGTGTCCTAAGTCTAGGAAAGAGTCTTTCAATTTATTCCAATTACTATGTCCTTGCAACTGAATTCTATTAGGTTCTCATGAAAGCTGATTTAGACATTAATGTACATAGTTCCTAAAAATGGAAACCTGTAGAAACTGCTTTTAAAAAAAAGGGTAAGATTTTTTATTCCTTACTGAATGAAAGCTTCTAGAGGGATAGACAGGATTTCACTTTCTTACTTAAAACTCACATTCAAAGTAGGTAACAGATTCTTAGCTCTGAAATCAATTTCTTCTTGAGAGATATTTTCTGATGCAGCTGCCTGAGAAGCTGTTGTCTTAATCCTGAGAGAACAATAATGCTTCAGCAAACAAGGTTCTCTTTAAAATTAATGGCAATTCCCCCACCTCATTCTTTGCGAATCATAAAAGCTATTATTACACATCAAAGATTGGTTGACTCTGGAATTCAATTCAGGGACCTGGGCATGGGAAAGGAGGAAAAAAAATCTACTAAATATTTAATGCATGAACTGTAGTTCACTTTTATAACTCATAGTTTATTCATTTTAAATGACAGTATTTGAGGGGGAATAAAAGCATTCAGGGATGAGCCGAGAGAAGTGGCTCCCATTTGGGGTTCTATGGTGTGAGCGATGACCTTGGGCAGACTCCTCTCACTCTCAGCCCCCTAGTTTATAACCTGTGAAATAAAAGAAGTGCCCTTGTCTTTAAATTTCTTTTCAGTGGTGACACGGTAGCATCAAGTCCAACTTCAGCAATAAAAGCACTGAAAATTCTCTATATAATGAGGCCAGAGACAGCTTCAGTTTGTTGAGTAGGGTTAGGCCATTGTTTTTGATGCCGATTAGACTCAGAGTGCCATCTGTGGAAAAAAAATTAGGTGCCATGTCCTGCAAATGGGCTTGGAAGCTCTTTGCTAATCCCCTGTGTCAATCCTACAATAGCAGACACAGGATACAGGGCAGCTGCCTGCACACGTCTGCTCACACAATCCTTTCAGAGAATTGTACCCAGAGGCCTGTTCTACTGAACAATGCGATCCACTTCTTCTCTACAGACGGAAAACACTTGACACCAAGATGCTCTCATCGACTATTTTGAAAGAGGTACAGCAGCTCAAGTTGGCAAACACGTTGGCACCAGAATTTATTTGCGGACCTGAAAATGGAAAACTGAGACAACCTTGAGATTTGATGTCCAAATACAGTCTGCAAATGCATGTGGTCGTGCGTTGTTCCCTGTCTTCACACTGTTGTACTTAATGTCATATAAATTAAATGATGGCTAGGAGGAAGCCATTGTACCTGCCGGTGGGACAGACAAAGAACACATACCATCCACCTGCCTTAAGGCTCCTTCAGAGAGCCTCCCATGGAGCACCACGCCTGCCCTCCTCATGGAGAGCTGTCTTTCCTTGTGCCTGGGCGTTGGCTCTCTCCTACTTTTACCTCTAGAACAGAGCCTTCTCAGTGGAAGGAAGAACATGAATTGTTTTCTTTCCATCCTTGACTCCAAGTTGAGATTTACAGTGATCCTGTCGGGTGGGTACCAACAGCATCTTTAGGGGAAAAATTGGAAGAAGAAAGAATAGGACAAAGGTTTGGACTTTTTTAATGACCTGTAAATACAATCAAAATGGGTAGTTTTGATAAACGACTTGATTCTGAAGATCCAAAGATCCTCTGTGTTGTGGAAAATCATTAGGCAAAGGAAAGAAAATAGCAACATTCTGTACTATCTTCTAAGCCCCTAGTACATCTCAGCACTCTTAGTATCTTCCACAGGAACCACTTTTTTTTAGCACTTATTACAACTGTCTGAGGTAAGGAAGACTATTAGATAATCTCTATTTTTTTTCAGGTGGGAAATCTCAGAGCAGAGAGATGAAGTAACCTACTCAATGTCACAAAACAAAGGAATATCAAATTAAGAAGCTGATTTTAATTTTCACCAAATGTCTTGTCCCTTAATCTTTTAAAAATATATTTTAGAATTCCCATTGATAAAATTTGACATACATTTCAACTATGCAAACTTACATAAATATACTACCAATAATTGAGTGTTAAAATAATATTTTAACATTTACAAAGTATTTCTAGTACGTCCATTATCCAGCTCAATTTGTTACATTTTATGAGGAGAGAAAAAGAAACCAGAAAAATGAATTTACCTCTAGCATCAATCTGTGCCTTGACAGAGAGAGTCTACCAAGAAGAAAATAGAAGCAATAGATTCATGGAGTAAGTAATCACCTAAGTGGTGAAGCATCTTGATTTCACCAATCAGGTAACGCAATATAAATAAAGGTAGAGGACAAAAATGTGGAATATTTTCTTTCCAGTAGTTCAGAGAGGGTGGGCATTTCTGTCTCACAGTCAGGCAGAAATGAGGGGTTGGAAGGCATTGAAAACCCAGTGAGAAGTGTGGGCCAAAAGCAGCCTTGAATACCAGCTGCATCATGTGCTTTAGGAAGTTTTCTCTAAAATCCTGGTTCAGAGATAAAACGTGCTTGGGAAATATCAAGTTAAAGGTAAACATCTTTCCGTGTTGCAGAAAAACGATGCTCGTTCTTATCGCTCATCTCCAGGACAGTTGCATGTGTCGCATAAAATCAAATGTTCCTGATTGAAGAAGTCACCAACGTTAGCGTATTATGGGGCCAGTGGCCCATGAAATGTACTTTGGGAAGCGCTGCTTTAACAGATTCTAGAGAAACTCTACTTCTTACTTCTTTATCATGTTCACTCATTTCCTTTTGAATATTTTAAGTTCTCGTGGTTCTAAAACATTGGCAGAAATGTTACGTCCTGGATGAAATAATTATAGACAGAAGGGGAAGAAATTTTATACAAGTTAATAATTTATAAGGCACAAGAATATTTATAAAGATTAAATTTATATAGAATAGGAACTTTTAAAGAATGAAAATGTTTTTTCCCAGTTCCACAAGGCAGCATCTATCTAGCGGATGAATATGTCAGAACTCAAGTATCTCCAATATTTGTACTGTCTTTCTAACCTTACTGTATCAATTATCTTTTTTGAACTAGTGGAAATATTGAGACAGCATTGGATTTAGTGTCAAAACTTACTTATATGCTGTCTCCAATATTAGCAGCTATCAGACATTTACTACACATTGGAAAGCTTTCTATCCTAATCCTTGAGATATGCCTAATAACCCCAAAAAACAGGACTTGGGTGGCATCCTGGAGCAGAGTCTCAGGCACATAAAAGTTGCTCAAAATGGTGGTAATTACATGGAATATTAATCCGAACAATAATTCTGTGATGTTGGTATGCTAGATTTTGTCATCTCTCATAGAAAATGAAACCAAGGTCCAGATTATTTAGTTGAAATACTTTTTTTTAATATTATGAGTGGTTCCTGACCAATTTGGGACGCGCTCACTTATTATTGATACATTGCTGATTTTTCCAAAGTTATGATTATCAAACAGCTTTTCAAGAGAATAAGTTTCTCTCCTCAGAATAAATAGAACAAGTGGTTGCCTCTGGCTAAACACTGATTGCCAAGGATGACTTGCATATCATTTTCTATCAGAAAATAATGTTCCTTTCCACAGGCCACAAGTAGGATTTCTAGCCTAGCATGGTAGTATATGCTTACAAAACTAGTACTTTGGAAGTCAGAGCCAGGAGCATCTAAAATTCTAGTCCAGCCTGGCCAACCTTAGTGATTTAGTGAGACCTTGTCTCAAAATAATAAATAAATAATCAGGTAATAGATGATGATGATAGATAGATACATACATACATAGATACATAAATAGATAAGTGAAGTTTTTTAAATGGGCTTGGGATGTAACTCAGTGTGAAGTCCCTTGCTTCAGTCCCCAGTGACAACAAAAGAAATGGCTTTTGTTCATTTGCTTTGTGAAATTCAGTCTTATTATTTATATGCAAAATATTTTGATGATTCCTCTGTGGTTCAAGGATTACAGTTCTGACAAATTAATTATAAACTCTAATTTAAAGGAGCATAGAGATTTCCTGTGCTTCCACTTATTTACTCAACTATATTATTGTATGTCACCCTGCTGGTCTCTTTCTTCTGAACTGCTGAAAATATGTTCCATCCTTTACAAGAGCTAACAAGGGAATAATAATTCACATTTTAAAATTTCTCTTGCAATAAGACCTGTGAAAGAGGCCAACTAGGAGATCTTCTAGTGCCAGGCACAAAGTAAGTACACATATAAGAATACTTTGTTACCTTTGACTACCAAAACATGTTGATATGTGATTAGTCTATATTTCAGTGTCTGAGCTGAAAAAAATCAGTAATTTTACTGGCACAATTTATGAGCTATATTAAGAGGAAGTATATTAAGGATTTTCACAGATACATGGATATTGGTTTGGATAAGAACAAGATTAGCTGCATCCCTATGATTGCTGAAAGTTGCAAGTAGCCCTTTAACAAAGGCAAAAGATAAAACAAAACCTGTCATTCAACAGGAAGTTTACTTACCAATGTTATAGAGGCTATTGTGGGGGCTGGGGATATAGCTCAGTAGCACAAGCACTTGCCTGGCAAATGCCAGGTCCTGAGTTTGATTCCTTGTTACCAAAAAAATAGATAAATAAATAAATAAGTTTAAAAAAGAGAAGCTATTGTCTATGCTGTTGTTATAGTTATTGTTTTATCCTCTTTAACATATACATTGTGATTGAAAGATTGCAAAAACACTTTCCTGACCATTAACAAATATGGTTTCCACTACAGCTCTAGAATAATGTGTCTACTTACTTTACTGGATAATTTAAATGAATTAGTCAAGGCTAGATACCTTGATAACCATATTCTTTGTTATCACTATATTTGTACTTGAATCCTGGGTCTATATTTGCTGCTGGAAAGTGTTCTGAGCTTATGCAAAACATGTTTTTAATATCTAATCAGACATTTTCAGGAGTTGGATATAATGATCATGGGAAATTGCATTCCTTCATGATGAATCAAAGTGGCAGATATATTCATTTGTATTTGTAGTTTAAAATTTCTCAGCCAGAGTAGTTGCGTTTAAATAGAATCCAAGTGAATTCATTTGCAGCACCTTTAGAATTTGATGGTGGACTCGGAATAATTAATTGCACTATGAAACTCTACAATGAGTGAAACATTTGGGGTGGCATTTTTAGAGAGCAAGACAAACACTGCTGCGCTAATTAGTAAAGGGTAGTAAAAACTGGGAAAAACAAAATGAAAGAGTATTGTCTTGTAAAGGAGTGCATAAAACTGACGCTAGCCAGTTCCTCATTATGTGAACCTATAGCCAGGCACAACACTGGAAGATTTGTGAATACTGAACTCTTTTTATCTAACGCTATTCCCAAGAGGCAATCTCTAGAATTCTTATTGAGTCAGGTAGGCTGGTATTCCAGCCAAGTTCCCATCCCTCTAAAGGTACTGTGTATGTCATATGAGATTCAAGAGCAAAGGAAAGCAATTATTGTGAGAGTGCTAACCTCAGTTACTCAAAATAGCTTTCCACATTAACTTCATTCAACAATTTCTCTGCTTTTCACTCTTCCCCCTCTGTTCATCGTCATGGTCCTACCTGCTAGTTCAGAGTGAATAGGATTGTTCTATGGATGGTACACAGATTCGGTAAGCAGACTCCAGATCCTGCCACCAGGAAGCTGTCTTGAATGAATCATTTTTTTTTCTCTCATGAGCCTTAATTACTCATTCTTCTAGGAGATAGAACTGCCAGGCAGAGAAAAATTCTAAGATCTTTCCAAACTGATTTCCTGTCAATGATCAGTAACATTTCTTGCATGCTTATTGTAGGTCAGCATGGTATTTAACACTTCATAGACTAACCTACTTTGAAATGTGACATTAACAAACTTTTCACTAGTACTAGGACATGTACTGAACAGTTTACGTATGAACTGCTTTTATGTTCACCATACCTGTATGAGATGGGCTTAACTTCCATCCCCACTTTACAAATAGGGAAGATGAGATTCTTAGATTTCAAATTTCCTGAAATTGCACAGTTACTGACAAGACTAGGAATTTTTTTCTCCCTCAGTACTGGCCACTGAATTCAGGGCTTTCACAGTGAGCTATATCCCAGCCCTTTTAATTTTTGTGTTTTTTTTTTTTTTTTTTTTGAGACAGGGTCTCCCTAAGTCACTAGGTTGCCCAGGTGAGTCTTAAACTTCTGATCCTCCAGTATTACCTTCCCACAGGGTTGGGATTACAGACATGTGTCACTATGACCAATGAAGACTAGGGTTTTTGAACTCCCTTGACCTGATGTGGTGGTCCTGCAGTAGACACATTACTGTCCCCTGGCCTGGTTACCTTCCTTGAGCTGATGCCTCCTGCCTCTGAATGATTAAGAGTTGGCTGTTAAGCAGTCAGTACTATCCCTTTCTCCATGGAACTGCTTGTGTCTAAAATGCAGCTTTCTTCTCTCAGAGATTAAGGCCATTCTGTTTCTGCCTACCAGAGGCAAATGAGGGCTCCTGCCTCTACTTCCAGGTGGGACTTACACTGTAGTGTACAGCTCCTCCTCGATGTTGCCTTCAGGCTGGAACAAATATGTGCTTAGGAGTTTTTCTTTGCTCTTTCCTGCTTCCCTCACCGCTCCTTCTCTGAGAGCCAGACCCCAACAAATGACTCTATAAAAGTCCTGGGATGAAGCTTCCTTTTTAGAGAATTTAACATAAAAGAGTGTACCCTGCCCTCTTCTCCATCAGTTCCACAGTCCTGCCCTCAGTAGAGATTCAGAGGGGATCTCGAAAAGATACATTTAACCTAGAAAAATTATATTAATTACCCTTTTATTTTTCATCACATTTTCCTCAGCTGCTTTCTTTTCTTGTTCTTCAACATTTGCACTTAAACAACAGACAAAATGAAAATACTGATTTTTTTAAAGATATAAAACATACCCATTAGACTTAACATGGAAGACAGTGATGATTCAGTTTCTGCAGCCAAGTGAGCTTGCTCTTTTCTCACTATTCAGTTCTGACTAAAAAGCCAAACTGCCAAAGATTCTTTGCCAATCACCCTGAGACCTGAAGAAGTTGGTTTGTCATCCCCTTCCTCTCCTTGGTAAGCAGTTACTATGGGTGAGGACACACTGTGATCTTTTCACATCTCAGGGGATTAAATTCAGAAAGATATCCAGAAAAAAAAATCCAAATGAAGTCATCTGTGAAGTACAAATTTAATATTTTAAAATCTCAGGTCAGTCCCTTCCCTGGTTTTAAAGATTTCTGGTTTATAGTCTATCCAAGATTTTCTTCATGACATTCCGAGCTAAAGAATTTATTACTTTGACAAATAACTGTTGAGCACCTTCTGTGTTATAGGCACTTGCTAGGTTTTGAGAATAGAATAGTAAATGGTATAAGTACAGCTACTTTCCTCCCAGAGCTAATGGGATAATTATAATCCAGAGTGAAGTCTGAGATTTACCTCAGTTATATCCTTTCCATTAGTGTCTTACTTACATCTTCCTGTGAAATTTTACTGAATACACTCAACCCAATAAGGGCTTCTTTTTGGTGATGGGCTAAATTAATTGATATCTGAACAATGAAAGGAGTTATTTCTCCTAAGATGAGAAATAGGAGGGTATTTGAAGTTGAGCTATGAGTTTCTTGCAGTCAGTCATTTATAAGAGAATATATTTAATTCAGGACACATAATTTATAGGATTATTTTATAATATTCACACAAAAAAAGTCAAAAAAGGAAGAATGAAAGAGATCTATCTGTGCAATAGAGACCTGAAGAATCCAACCAAGGGACTTGATCCCATGATGATGTCTGGCAAGAGTCCAGTTGAGCACCGAGAGCCTATGGCAATATCCTCAATGAGTCCAGTGTGAGGCCTAGAGCCCACAGCAAGGTCTCATGCAAGTCCTATCAAGGATGTGCACCAGGAAAGTGGTCAGTGGAGGAAGCTTCCTTCAAAGGTCAGTGGAGGAAGCTAGAAAGTCTGCACCAGTGGTGTAAGAATCTGTGCCAGAAGGCTGAGGGATCTGCACTGACAGCAGGAGACAATGCTCATGGAGAAGACCAGAGCTCCTTTGAAGAAAACAGTAACGCTCCTCAGCAACAGTGAGGACCCAAGCTCCCCTGATGAGAACAGCTGGAGTTTGGATCCGGAAAACCAGCCATGGCAAGCTTCTCCAGGAAAATCAGCAGCATTCAATCTCACCCTTCAGTCCTCCTTTTTATGCCATTGGTAACAGTCCTCAGTGGGTCTTCCACACACAGAAACTCACTGACTTAGTTTACCTGGGGTTCCCATTTAAAGCGACCATTAGTTAATCTACCACGAAGTATTAGCATATAACAAGCATTCCTTAATAAGAAAGGCCACAGTTTAGCTACATGTTTTTCCCCTCCCCTTGACCTTACAGGAACTAGTAGATAACATTTCTCAGCCCACTCCAGGGACCCAAGGGTGATATTCAAGGGTGAGGTCTCAAGATTAGAGAATGCTTGCATGAGCAATGCACCAGCAACAGCAGCAGGCAGGATGGAGCAGAAAAATCCCAACAACACAAGATCCAAGAGCGGCATCTTAATTGTATAATTCTTATACAGGTCATTATCTCATGTTTACATTCTTACATAGTGCTGTAACCAGCACATGCGTGTTTACCTGAGTCATGGTTACATAACTATATCCCACTGTGCACCTGCGCTAGACAAGCAGGCTCACATCCTCAGGTGTCCTTAGATGGCCTTGAGCTTTGAAGCAGTCTCAGTGGGTCCCACAATACTGACTATGTTTCAGAATAGTTACTAAGAGACTAAGCCACTACTAGACATGGTGGTCAGGTGATGGGTGCAAGAGGACTTGGAGGTAAGATACAGAGAACTCTGTAATCTGGCAGATTTTTCTCCCCAACTATATTTTGGATGGGTGAAGGTTAGGGACTGGGGTTATGTGCAAGGACTTGGACTTCTCTCACTTCCCTTGGACTTCTTACTTTCTCAAGGGGCCCTTGAGAAAGAACTTGAGGATAACTGAAAGGCAATATTTGAAGTACCATTTTTACCGGTCTATTTCAGAAATCTAAAAGTAAAGTATGTCTCAATATACCTTCTCATTACCTTCTAAAATGTTTATATGGATGTGTGCTTGCCAACCCACAAATATGAGTAGTACAAATATGATCTGTACAATAGGTACAGATATAATATCAGAAAACATCTTCTCAATAGAAAATTTAGCCAATCAAATCTCCTACCTGCCATAGGTCAAAATCAAAGCCCTGCAATTATGCCTTAAATTCAAGTGTTTAATGGTCAAGATAGATACCTAATACCTAAAGACATCTCTCTACCTTGATTATGGACAGACTATAATCTGGCTCCCATTTAACACATTTAATTTAGAATCAAATGTAAGATCTCATAGGTCTTAATCTTCAAATTACCTACTACAGTGCGCACTGCATAGCAGTGATTAAAAAAAAAACTGTTGACTTAAATAAAGATGAAAATAAAGAAAATTAGAGGATAGCACTGTGTTTTCACAGTTAACCTAGTAAAATAAGATGTATTCCATATTTAAGATGAGTAAGAATTATGAAACAATGAACAGAAGATATATTTCAGGCTTAGTGCTTCCACTATCATGAAAGACTATTAGGATGTTTTAAGGTAATATATGCCAGCCATTCAGCACAGAATCTGTGCTAGCAGTCTCTCATTTCTGGTAACTAGAAAATAAGTATTTTTATTATTTCAAAGGTTCAGTGGAAGCAAAGAATCTTCTATCATTAAATAGTTAATTTTTTGCAAAGAGATATTTTCATGTATGAAATAAAAGGCTGAATATCTTATAAATACAGAATTTTAGGCTGTCCTATGATTTTTAAGACCACAGCTAAAAATAATTACAGCTTTGTATTTATTGACATAAGTATTTGCTTCCTAAAATTAGTCATAAGAAGCTTACATAAAAAGGAAAAGGAAGGACTTCATGGTTGATATTTCAAATTGTATGTCTGCTCTCTTTAATCACAGTCTGTACATACTAGATGTGGACAAAAGCAGGAATAAAACTAATTTTTAAAATACTATGATGGTAAACACTGCATAGTATAAATCAATAGAAAGACTAAATTTGGAGAGGCTGAAATAACCACCTTTGACTTAGCTGGCATTTAAACCCTTTTGAGTTGGGAAATCACTGAGGCAGCTCTTTAAGGGGATTTTATTTTACAACCTCCTCAGCCCAAGCGTTTTTAAAAATACAAAAAGTGACATGCCCTTGGAGATAAGACAGGAATCAGTCTGTCGCTCTGAAGCTGCTTTGCTCTTAAACAGCTTGTTCCCACGTGTGAATCCATAATCCACTGGTCAGAAAGCTTTAGATTTGCTGGCCAAGATGAAAGATGCTCACAAGCTTCTAATAGAAATTGATAGATACATAGACTCTGAAACTATAGGCCCTGGCCTAAAGGGAAATGGGGACTTTAGTTGAGATAATTATCTTGTTAAGGTTGGGCAAATTTGAAATTCATCCTTAAAGAGATCATTAAGGTCCAAGTGCCGATTCCCATTCAGTGATGAAAATGAGGAAACACATTACTAAATTTGAGAGGCTTTATAATATTTAAAGTGTTAACTTTTGTATATTTTAACTTAACACATTTAAAATGTGGAACAAATTTGAGGACATAAAAATTGCCCTTGGAGATAATTATTTCAAAAGGAACAACTCTTTCTTTGTGCTTCCTACACAGAAGTAGAGAGCTTGTATTTGCTTCTGGTATTCTGTCCAGTGAAAAAGAAAAGATGGATGTTAGCAAAGATCAACGACATTTTTTTACTCCTCAACCCTAATCTATGTCTGTTATATTTGAAGTTAGGACAAAAGCAGAAGGTAAACTAATTTATTAGACGCTATGACTTTAAATGTCTTATAACAAAGTGCAGCATAACATCAAGGAGTTAGGTAAAATTTGCTATCATTAATGAAACATTTTAAGTTTCAATTATTTGACCACAGTTGTTAAATAATTTCTACTCTGATTTGTTGTGGGCACTGTCTCCCTGGAACCCTAATAGTACACTTGGTGCTGGATCATGATCATGCCCTCAATCAGACTTAGCTTAGACCAGTAACCATAAGTAACCATCCAAAACACAGTGCCAAGAATCATTTGAAACCCTACTGAGGAAATTTTACAGCTTTAGTCCCTAAGGGGTAATCCATGAAGGGCGTTCTATCTCAGCAACTTGGAAGGCTATGAGATAAAGCTTGAGAGTAACCAGGAAGTGGATGGAGAGGTGATGCCCTACTCTATCTCAGTCAAGTGCCTCTTCATGAGGTTTCTTATGATACCGTGTTTTCAAATCAGATTAAAGAAGCCAAATAGAGAGACACACATATAAAGTTGTACAGTTAAGTTGTGACATAATTTAGATTTGACCATTGATATATTTCAAAATTAAATATTGTTTATTAAGAAAGAAGAAACAACATCTGAAAAAGTGGTGCCATGTATCTTTCATTGTGAATTCTGATATGATCTTTGAAAGTGATGTTCTCTAAAGGAACATACATAGTGTAAATGTGTAACAATGTATTGTATTTATGAATCCATAGTATATTTTGTAAATTCAAAAATTAAAATATTCATGCTTTATTTGGAATTATACAAAATAATGGATATGGATTTTGGGGAGGGTACCAGCAATCAAAATCAGGACCTCACACTTGCCAGGCAGGTGCTGCACCACTGAGCTTTATCCTCAGCCCCTTGGAGATGGAGTTTTGAGGGGAAGCTGGCAAAAAATTTTTCCTACTCTGTAGGTTGTCTCTTTACTCTGTTAGTGGTTTCTTTCATTGTACAGAATCTTTTAAATTTGATGTGATCCCATTTGCTGATTCTTGGTGATAGAATTTTAAAAAATTTTCATATGTCATGATTACAGAAAAATCAAAGATTCCAGTTTTTATAATAAATTATTTTCACACACAGCTCTATGGTCATTTTTTGATTCCTTAATATTTTTCAGTAGGACTTTTCTCTATTATTTATATGCATTCCTTTTTTATGTCAAAAGTTTCTGGATTTGCTGGTTTTATATTTAAATTTTGAGATCCATACTTGCATTTACTAATTTACTCAACATATGTTACTGAATACCTATTTGGAGTCAAAAAAGACCCTGAGCTGTGATTGTACCATGATGAGTTAAATTTGGTGCTGTTCATGTACATATACAGGTAAAAGTCAGTATGAGAGGCGGATGCTACACATTGCTATAAAATATGATTCAGTAAAACGTGAAAATGTCTCAATAACTGCTAAGTAAAATATACATTTATCTATGTCAAGCAACAAGATATTTCTGTCTGTTTTACAAAGGTTTTAAAACAGATATTGCTTAAAAAATGTAGAGCACATTGCAGGGAAGATAAACATCTATAGAAGAAGTTTTCCCCAAAAAACAAACAAAAAATCATACATTGCATGTCCGTTATGACAAGAAGCCAATATGAAAATCATCCGAAACAAGACAATATAATCAACATATTAAAAACTGTATCTATAGTAGTTACATTGCTTCTAAAATAACTAGGACTCAGTTAAGGATGGGCCTTGTGATTAGTTTGATTATGCTTTACTTTCAAGTGTTTAGAAGAGTTTGCAACATAGCACACATTTAAAACTCTCCAGGTGCAGGAGAGTTGAATACACACTTACTTTTAAATGCATCCTGCTTTGATACAAGACTGTATGATACTTTGTTCTTTTGCAGGAGACTATGTGGTCATGTCGGTCTACTTTGATCTGAGCAGAAGGATGGGCTACTTCACCATCCAGACCTACATTCCCTGCACTCTCATTGTGGTTCTGTCTTGGGTATCTTTCTGGATCAATAAGGATGCTGTTCCAGCCAGAACGTCCTTAGGTAAAATTAATTTCCTTGTGTTGGGGTACCCCTAGGTAAGTACCATATTCAAGAACTCTTTATTTCCTCTCCTAGATTGATGTGCTCTTAACTCAGTCTGTAATTACAAAGAAGCTAATGTGTCACTGAGCTATATCCCGTGCCCGAGCCAGCATATTTTTAAAACCAGTTTTAAACTTTTCTCTTTCTCCAGTTCTATTTCTCTTATTTACAGCAGTATGTTTTCTTTAGCACATTTTAAAATAAATTTACTTTAACTAAAAATAAAAATCTAATGTCAACAGAATTTTACTTTAGTCTCTGATTACTAACATGCTGAACTTGCTCCTATCAACTCATGAGAACCCTCTGTCCTTTCCTACTTCTGTTTTTGGTTATGTTGCATAGACAGCTAGAAGTCAGCCAGTTTGGTAATAGTAGCGATGCAAACATCCTAACATTAAAAATCAGGCTGTTCTGTTTTCTTTTGCCAGTTAGTACCCATTTCTCAGCACACAACAGCCTACTGGTAAATTGCAATATGCATAATTATTTTGATGATAATTCATTCTTGACAGAAGAGCCAGGGACAAGAATATATTTTGGAAAAACATATTTCCCATAAAATTTTAGGAACAAAATCATTTTTAAGATCATCTGAGGTTTGCTCAATGTACTGTAGACAGTAACGTCAGTGTTAGATTTTCCTATCTTTTTTTTCAGCTGAATAAGAAGTCTTACGTAGACTAGAACAAAGCCACAGTCTCTCAGGGACATTATAGCCTAGGTCCATGAATGAAATACTCATATTACACAAAACTCTAGAGACTTAACTAAGTATGAAGCAAGGGAAAGATGAACTATAGCAACACAATTCCCCTTCATCCACTGTATAATGCCTAGGAGCACATCCCTTGCTAATTCTCTGACTTAAAGAAGTGGTATCATGCAGCTGTTATCAAACTTGGGTTTTTGAAGTATAATAAATCTAGAATTCAAGTCATAGGTACAGTAAGATTGGAATGCCTGTTATTCTCTAGAAATCACACGTCTTCCTGTGTAAAATACGTTATCATTTTCTGTATTTTATTTGTAGTGTTTGCTTAAAATTATCCTATACAAGGAACACTGAATAGCATAAAGCCTCAGAAACGATAGCCACTTTTTTTCTGATAAAGTGAGTTGTACTAGGTTATTAAACTGAGGACAGAAATGAGTACTGGCGGAGACATCTTTTGCATATCTGTCCTCTTTCGAACCTAATTTAGTTCCCCATCTGTTTCACAATGAAGTTATTTTAATTTTTCCTGTTATACACAGTACTTTGTGTTACAAGTCCTGTTCAGCAATTCAAATGTCTGATGCTACATCCTGAAAGAAGCCAAAAATACATAGCCCAAACCTGAGGTCTCCTGTTTATCACTGATAAGCAGAGTGTGTGGCAACCAATGCTTACTTGTCTGCCTCTCAGATCAGAACAGAAGTGGTTTCATTTCCAGCATAGTGCTTGCCACACGGCCGGTACTCAGGATTACTGAACTGATGTATATGCTCATAAATAGATGGAAAATGTATCCATATATTCCAGTTAACTTTATGCCCAAAAATCATTTTAAAGAAAAAGATTTTAATCTCTTCTCTTGAAGCCTGCACTCCTGATGGCTAAACTCCTTTCTGCGACCACATAGGTAGCTCATTCACTCACTCAGTAGCAATTGTACATGGGCAAAAAGATCATGTTGGAAGAAGGGACTAAGGTGAGTTTAGGAATGAGGGAGAGACTCCAGAATATTATGCAGGTGCTCCTGTTTCTTGACTATTCACACCTCAGGCATGCTCTTTTTAAAGTATTCTTATTGAGACTCAGCACTATGCTATTAGAACAAACCTAACAGGTGTTTATTCAGTTTGTCGAAAGCCTGGCCTAGCTGTTAAGATTTCTTTTTTAAAGTTCCATTATCTTTTCCATTGTTTACACCCAGGAGTTCCAGGCTGTAACTGAGCACTTGTGCCTGCAGACTTTAGGTCTATTGCTAAAGAATAGTTAGACTCAACTTGTCCAATGAGTGAGGTAAATAGGTCATCATTGCTCAAGGACACCAGCTGTTTCCTGAGCACACACGCCTGGCACATGGGGAACAGTCACCCTGAAGCTGATAATGTTTGTGTGTAGTTAGGTGCATTGACTGATGGTAGCTAGTGAGCTTTAATACACTATAGTGATGATGCATGAAAATAAAACATGTTTTTCACCCAAGTAGTCAGAGGTGAGGAAACATTCCTGAAAAGCAAATTTTCATAGTAAAAGTTATAGCTTTCATCTACCTCAGGTAAGAAAAGCCTAATCACTTTGTTCAGTAAGACTAGATTTACAAACTATTTCAAGGCATCAAACTGTTGGTTGGTGAATCAGATAAAACTCTGACTTTTCTACTTCTTATTCTTGATGTCATAGTAATTCTATTCCCTGTAGCTCCAAGCAGCATCATGAAAATATTATGAACCTATTATTTAAGATTGCACATTGCATGGCAGTGATAATCTTCCATGCAGCCAAGAGAGTATATAATTTATGTGCCAGAATTTGTTTGCTTAAGCTATCACATGCCAAGTTTTCTAAAATGAACTCATCGGTATTACCCACTATAAACACTGAAAATTTCATTTGTCATAGGTCAAGTGTGGCTTGAAGCCCGATTGTGAGATAAAGGTCTTCGTTCCAACTTAATTTTTAAGTTTTTGATAAAAGTAGCTGTAATTAGGTACAATCAAGTGTTACAGCAAAAATGAATAATTGGGTTGAACTCCACAGGAGATCAAAGAACTCATTCAGAAGAATTGGAGTTTTAACCTTAATAAACCAGTTGGACTGGTCGCCCCCCATCCGAATTGCCAACCAGAGAATGTGGCCCTTAACTGCCTTTGTTCTCACCTTACATACATTTTTGGTTGCCATAGTAATAGATTGGAATGTTTAGGCCTGGCCACAGTTGTTTTCCTTGCACCATGTAACTGAGTCAGGCTCTGGCCACGATGATATATACTTTAACAACTCAGGCAAGGAGAAGAATTCCAGGACAAAGTCAGGACTGCAAAGTTAACTCTTTACAATCCCGCCAGGATGTTTCTCAAGACACATTTTGAGGCTTGCCTATCTTAAAATGATGTGCTAAAATTTGTCATCCCTTACACAAAAACTCTAATATAAATTAATGCATAGACAACCTAATTAAAGCCTTTTAAGTTTAAGAAAGAGAACTTTATTTCCCAAAATAAATGATACCAATTCATAACTCTTACTGAGACATGACTAAATATCGGCATCCTGTATTGGTCATTTCCCACGAGAGCCATGGTCAGGAGTTCAACTTCTTTCCACTAGGGTACCCTGCTAAACCATCTGCCACCTGCCAATACATAAGAAACCTTCAGACCCACATCATTTTCCCAAATCAGTAAAGTGCCCTGTACTAGCTCCCAACTGCTTGATGCTTCATGTTGCACATTATTAAAGCATTTTCATGTAGCCATGAAAATACAGCAGTGTGGTTCAAAGTTTAGCATTTGGTGTCAGGCTGCCTAGGTTTCTCTCATCTCTCACACCAACTAGCATGGAGAAGTTTTTCTTCTTCCTTTGTTCAGTGTTTTTCACATGGAAAAAAAGGAAAGAATAAAAGCAATTATGAGATACATCATAGAGATAGTGTAAAGACTTTATTGGATAATATATAAAGTACGTAATGTTGCAACTGGCCAAAGGTGTTAAACTATCTCTTACATATCATAAATACGGATTCCTGTTCTCAAACAGAGGTTGAGCCTCTTTGATCATTCACATATATATTATTCATTGATTCTTTACTTCTTATTTTCTTGTTATAAATATGTATGGAGACCCAGCACTGTATTCAACTGTCAGTTTACAACAGTCACAAAACACACATCAGTTGTCATGGAAAATACAAAACAGAGAGATGGATCATTAGACAATCAGTAGCATAGCCCTTGGTTTTTGTAAGTGTAGTTCCTGTGATCACTCCTTTCCTTCTCCAAAGCCTATTCTTTCTTGTGAAGTTGTGTCAACTAACATCTGTTTTCCTCCTCAGTGTGATTTCATAGCACCTTATGTACATCGAAAACTTGGATGTTCTGCTAAGATTAAATGACCCAAGAGAGCCACATGTTTTTGGAACCATAGTTAAATGTTTCAAAACTGGCTTTGATGAATCAGAACTTGAGAGATTCAGAAGAAATATGCCAATTTTTATCTTCTCTTAGTGCTTCTTCCGCTGTTTTGGTTGTGCTCACTGGTTTTCTGAGCATGTTCTGCCAGTGACCCATACCTTACAGAGAAATTGTTTGTTTATTCTGTCCTGAATGATGCCACTTTCCTTCTATGCAGTTTTGTTATGCTCTTCTGATCAATCTAGCTGACTCCTTGTGATTTACCCTACATCTCTTTTCTGAGTCAGAAGAATCTGATTGTTTTCTAGCAGTCTCTTATTTGGCAATAATAGTCACTGCCTACTATTAAATGATGACATTTTTGCCATCTTTTTCTCCTGGGAGAAATTCATCACAAACTTGATGATGGTAAACAGATGGATGTACTACTTCTGGAGTGGAAAGAGATACCGCCAGTCATTATAGAAAATGCAAGTTGATTTATAGAATAATACCAAAATTGGGCCTTCCAAGTCTAATACATTTACCAGTATATATTCAGTGCTTACCACCAAAGCTGATAGCTAGTACATAATAATATTTGTAAGAGAGAGACTTCTAATTATAACTTCCTTCCCAATTACTGAGGTTACTTATCAGAAGTCACAAAAGAAGTTTCATTGCAGTAGTGACTAGGTCGTCAACCAGCTGATGCTGTAACATCATCTATTTTCTTGTATCTTTCTTTAGGTATCACCACTGTCCTGACAATGACCACCCTAAGTACCATTGCTCGGAAATCTCTCCCCAAGGTCTCCTATGTCACAGCAATGGATCTTTTCGTATCTGTTTGCTTCATCTTTGTCTTTTCTGCTCTGGTCGAGTACGGGACCCTGCATTATTTTGTCAGCAATCGGAAACCAAGCAAGGACAAAGACAAAAAGAAGAAAAACCCTGTATGTATCATTTTCCATTGCGGCCATTGAGAATTTTATGCAGAAAGACCACATAGGTTTGAATTGGTTTTGTTTGGCTAGCTTGTCTGCATGCTAGGCTCAGCACTTCGGGGTTCAAAGTGAAAACAGAATGAGCGAGCTTTTGTTCTGTCATAAAGATAAATGTATGGTCACCAGTTACTCGAGAGAGACCTGCTCTCTAAGCCAGACTACTTTTCCTAATGGAACTACCTGCTCTCTTCATTTTGTGAGGATTAAAATTATTGCTAAGGAATGCACTGATATTCTATTTGATATTATTCCAGATTTAATTGATTTTCATCTTTCTTTCCAACTTTCTATAATACTTTAAATTAGTGATATTTTAAATTAAACTTTCATCCAAGACTGGGAAACCTCAGGTTCTTGAAGACTTAAGAATCACCATATTTTTGCAAATAATTTAATGTATGCATGTTTATGTGAGTATGTGTCTGTGTGTGTGTTGCATTAGAGGACCTCTATTGATTGCATATTAACATGTATGTTTTTATTTTTAAAACAAATGGCTCATTGTGCTTTAGGAAGTTACTTAACCTCCCTGGATCTTTGTTTTCATATATCTAAAATAAAGTTAATGTTGTTAAAAATAAACATACTATAAGTTTTCTACGAGAAATGTAGTAATGGATGTAAATAAGCAAAACCAAAAACTACTATCTGAGAATCATATAAAAGTCATGGTTTTTAGTGGTTCATGATGACAATTGATTATTTATACAGTTACCAACCTAGATTTCTTTCAGTGTCGACATGATATGGAAAAAGGTAGGATGACTTTTTTTATACAGTTTAAACGGAGGATGAGACAAAAATGCAAATGCCTAAGCAATTGTCTTTCATTGTAAGTGTTGGAGAGAGCATGTAGCTATGATTTAATTATCTGATCACACCACAACAGGAGCCTTCTAAGAGAGGAGCTAAGGTAGTGGCCCTATGCCCTGGCTATATAACCTTGCCTGGCTTTTGCTCTAAGACATGCGAGGCATGACAGTGGCAAGTTATCTGTTTTATGAATCTTCTAGCCTGAAACACAATGAAGGAATCTAGTTGTTCTGAGGTTCTATCACGATGATGCAGCTCCAGAAGCCCACATGAAATTCTGCAAGTGACATGTGTTTATTTGAATAGGAGCCTTTGTAGCTCATAAAGAAAGAGCCATAGTTATTCTCAGTGATTAACAAAAATATAAATGATTCTTTTTAATTCCCCAAATATTTACTATACTTTATGGTGTGCTTTCTTCTCCTGTCTGTTTGCCTATTTCTGCTATTTCATATTTTCCATCCTTGTTTATTTTCCTTGTTGTGCTGTTTTTTGTTTGATTCCTCTCCTTCACCTTCCATCTCACTCTCTCCCAAGAAGATGGCTCTTTTGACACTTCACACTACTACCTGCAAGCCATAATGAGGGTATGAGGCCTGGCTTTCAGACAACTTCTGAAGAGTTCTTCAGAAAAAGTCCTATGGCCTTCTCTACCAGTGGTGTCATTGCCAAGTGGATATGTTACAGAAATAGAAACAGTTGTGTTTCTTAATCCAGGGTCATAGAAATAGCAGAGAAAAAAGAAAATAGGAAAGGGGATTCCAAAAAGTAAGAAAATGAAATCACCATAAAATCTCTTCCTTTACACCAAGTCATTAATTTATAAAAGCTAGTGAGAGCCTAAATGGTGAATGAGAAATTAAAATTTCATTTTCCTGTGTAATAAATCTTGGCTCATTTTGTCAATATTGACTTATTAAAACCTTCTTGATGGCATTTAGACAATAAATCAGTAGTTTTTTAAATACATGGATATCACACAACAGAAAGCTCATTCACAATTGTTCAAGATTGATTTTGCCGTCAGATAATTGTGGGTTAATTTATTGATGATTTCTCTATAATCATTAAGTTCCATTTCCCTGTTTTAGACATATACTTTACCCAAAGCTCAGAGCTCGTCTTCTATGTTCATAATTTCAGTTTAACTACTACGTTTCCAAAATGTATTTTTAATTTATCTTATTTTGTCTCTCTTTTTTTTCTGTTCCCTTTTTCCTTCTTTTAATTAAAAAAATGCGATTCTCTTTTCTGTCTACAAACCCAAAGCTTCTTCGGATGTTTTCCTTCAAGGTATAATGTTTTTGGAATGGGAATTCACTGCATGCAATTGCTGAATTTAAGTATTGATGCTTACATGGTGTTTTGTTTTTTACAAGTAGACATTTAAGCATTCTGCTAATGATATCATGTTAAAGATTTAGAAAGTCCTGTGGATTTCTAAAGTTGATTCAGTAACTGTACACTAATTCTCATAAATTTTGATTTTGTATCAAGCTCCAAAGCTATGAGCCTCATAATGTGGCATAGATATTGAAGGCCTCTTTAAATGCCAAAGCCAAATCTGACCCTCTCTCCTCAGATTAAAATTGATGCAATTTCACTGTCTATAACTACCATATATGCTTTGTCTTAAGACTGAATTTAACTCTGTAAATCTTCATTCAAAAATTAAATTGTAAATATTGTTTTGTAAACTTACTCTCCATTTTTCTAAACTGCACTTGTGAATTTTAAATGAAAATACTGTCTTTAAAAGACTAAGTTAAAATGTCCATCCTTTCATCCTATGGCAATTACCAGCCTGCTGCCTGTATGAAATACAGCAAGAAGTTTTTTATTTAACTCTGACAGCTGGTAGAGAGAAAGATTTGTTTTTGTATTATCTTAAAGCTAACTCAGGCAAATTAAACAAATTCTTTAGTTTCATAGAACTTTTACTATTGCTCTGAAAGGAAATGTTAGATTAGCATATAGCTAACTAATACTAGTTTCTCCTCATATGCTAAAATGAGTTTGAGAAGTGCTTACCATCTTTTCTCTGACTTTTCATGCATATAGAAGTGAATACTGCTGGAATCCTAAACTTAAAGTTGGAGAGTGTTAGACAGGATATCATATTGTCCTCAAACTTAAGCCTTTGTAATATCAATTTGAGATTTTTTGTTTACATTTACATATATATTTCAACATTTTCTATTAACATCATTTAACACATTTGCTCAGTGTGGTAATGAGCTTTTCTATTTGCCTATAAGTAAGCATGACATAAAATTTGATTTCAAAATAGATGCCTTTTTATTTCTCTGTTTCACTCACATGCAGTACCATTCAATACCTTCATGTTAACCAACCTCACATCTAATAATTACTACAACAAGATTTCATGTAGTTTGATTTAAATCTTTAAACTTTGAGTTCTTTTGGTGTTCAGTATTCTTGCTATAGCTACTAGCTTGATATTATTTTCAACTGCACTGCTTAAGCTCAACCTTGAAATCTGCAAATGTGCTATCCTTCTGAGTTCAATTTTATCATTGTAGATCACAATGTCATAGCAATTTCCTGAGTATCCATTTTCAGATTCATCATCACATTGATGACATCCATTGTGGAGAAAGAGTCTAAGATTTTCCAAGTATAGCTAACATTGCTCCCTCTCCTTCCTTATCCTGTCTCAGGCCCCTACCATTGATATCCGCCCAAGATCAGCAACCATTCAAATGAACAATGCCACACACCTGCAAGAGAGGGATGAGGAATACGGGTATGAATGTCTGGATGGCAAGGACTGTGCCAGTTTCTTCTGCTGCTTTGAAGATTGCCGCACGGGAGCTTGGAGACATGGGAGGATACATATCCGCATTGCCAAAATGGACTCATATGCTCGAATCTTCTTCCCCACTGCCTTCTGCTTGTTCAATCTGGTTTACTGGGTCTCCTATCTTTACCTGTGAGGAGATATGGGTTTTACCGATGTGGGTCTTATTCTCTGAATCTCATGGAAAGATGTGCTGTCTAAGTCCATTTAAAGAATCCCCTAAGTAGTCAGTAATGATCTGGGTTTGTTTCTATGTCATAACATCGTAAATTGTATAATGCTTTGTTTGTGCCCAACTTTCCATTAATTAGTGTAATATGAACTTCAGTGTGTGCTGTGTTTCAAACCTGCAAGGCAAAGTAAAATGAGGGCAAGAACACTGAAACTAACCAAGGTGTTTTATCTTTATAGCAACTGATAGAGTGGAAGCCCTGGTTATTTGTATGGTAGTGCTATTCTCAGCTGATTCATAATGCGATTAGATACAGATGTCCAATACTATATCATTTTTTCACTTGAGGTCAAGTTGTGATAAAGTTGAACACAATAGAACACATTCCTCATTTGAGAAGAACCACAGCTCAGCTTAAATATAAAAGACTAGTTTAGAAACTTATTATGCCTTTTTCCTAAGATAGGAAGAAAATTTCCTCCATGTGATATGTACAATGATGTAAATATTTCAGTAACACAGAATGCTTTGAGTTTAGTGCATGCCTCTCTTTAGACCCAAAATAAATGGATTGAAGTTATCATCACAATATACTGTCTTTTATTTTGTGTCTTTGGGCTTTAAAAGAATTGTGAATGTCATTGTAAAGATGTGGGTTAAGAACTGGAGGAAGGAATATTCCATGCCTTCTCCCTCATGCATGAAGATTCAGGGTTTTGTTTTTTTTTTCCTTGTTTGACATATTATAAATTTTGAGTAAAATATAGGCTGAAGAGTTGACAGTTGCCAAGTCTAAATAAGCCCAGTTTCCTAAGTGGAGTATTGAGTAATGGTATTTGCTTGCCACTATTTTTTCTTCCTTTTAGGATGATAGATCTTAACAGAATTTACTCTCCATCTCAAGGTCTGCTTTTAGTGACTGTGAGTGCCTTGTGGGCAGAATCTCTGTCATTTCTTCTTTGGGTTCTCAGCACCTTGCGCAGTGCCTGGCACACAGTGCTCAGTAAATAGAGTTTGAATTGAGTTGCTCTTATAAGCTTCTGGTGAATCTCTGTGCTGGTCTGGATAGAGGGATCCATCCATTCACAATGGCATTAGCAAGTGTTGTTTGATCTTATACAAATAACCAGAGGATCCAATGAATTGTGGCTATTTTTTTAATCTTGAAAAAATTGCTGTAGGCAGTCTGTACTTCTTTTAAAATAGTATCTCTGTCCTATGTTTATGTACAGAAAAGACTACTGGGGCATAGAGTTTGTTTATTTTTTCAGGTCTGGGTATGTCAGTTCTGACCCATCCAAACTTCTGCTTGTGAATTTATGACAGGCAAAAGCAAGATTCATACCTGACTGATGTTTAGAATGTAGTATTCTATACTCAGAAAAAAATGCACTGAGGATTAATTTAAAAATTGCAAGGACAAATGAATGACTTACATGGAGGTCGCCAGGCCTAGGACAGGAGCCTCAGTAGACTGTGTTGTAATCAAAGGAAGTGATTGCCATAGACTTGATACATGATGGGTTCAACCCAATTTTCATACACTCATCCTGAATCCTTATTTTTCTAGAATAGCATCTCTTGTCAGTTATTCTTTATGGCAATCATTTCCCTAAGTCAGAACTTAATTATAGCTCATATAACTTTAGATAATCTAAAAAGAATAGAAAAGAAAGAGTGGCTTTGTTGACACAAAACCACGAAAAGTCCTCATCGAGTCATCTGGATGAATCTTGAAATACATTTAGCTGCCAGCTATACACACTTTTGATGTATCAGTGCTCTAGTATTTAACCTCAAATGTAAATAGAATGAATTATTTTCTTGTTTCAAATTGATGAAATATTAAATGTTGACTTTTTGAGAGAGTTATTGGAAAATTTCAATGATAAGAAATATGTTGTTATTGTCAACTTGAAATGTGTTCTGTAATGAGGACACTAAAAAAAGCTAGCTTTCCAATGTGCACATAGTATTGCCAATATGATATCTATTATATATAATCTAAACCTTAATTATCAGCTGCTCCCTGTCTAAGTATTTGAAAACCTTTTCACAAAGGGAATTGCCTAATGTGTACTTTTACAATAAAAATTCTACATTCTAATCCATGATGATATCTCAGTGGTGTGGTTGTATTGTGTTTCTTAAAGACTGTGATGCTTTTTGCTATCTCAATACCCAAAATTACATTTCATTGAGCTTTATTTGTGAAATTAATGACCATGATTCCCAAGGAGTTTCTTTTTCCTTTAAAAGAATTAAAACATGCATTTGAGCATAAATAAGGAAGGCAGATATGTTGTAACATCAATGCTCATACACTCTCTATGAGGTTGCAAATATGAACTCTGGTGTTAGGGTTTGGGTCCTAAATTTATCATTCACCAATACTTTGCAGGTTGTCAAATCCACCTTTAGAAGCTTCCATGTTGCCAGTTATCAATTGGGCATTGAGATGTCACACCATATAATAATACTCAACAAATGGTCAAAGATGTCTATGTTACTTCCAGTATCTCCTGTGCACAGATGCTCTGCTCCCCCACCCCCATCAACTTGGCCTTCACAAAATCAACAATCAGTAGTCATAGTTGCAACCATAGTTGCTATGGTATATCATAGCAATCACATGCTGTACCTGTTTAAGGAAAATTTGCATCAAGACTCTTAAACTAGGTTGGAAAACCAGGTCTCTTGTTTAAAAAAAAAAAAAAAAAAACTTACATAGCAGGTTCATTATACTAAAGGTTTAAATAACCCTAAATAATTGTATCCCCCAAATTTCAAAATGTATGGACTTGATTAGCCTAGCTCCATAGTATTATATGTTCTAGAAGATTTTTAAATTCTCCACAGACTAAGATGCTCTGACCCTTCACTAACAGAGATGCCCCAATCTTCCTCCGCGTGTCATTCTCTTGGCCTCTTGTGCTTTCCTGTATCCAATTTAAGCTCTTACCTTAGGGATATGTAAAAATGTAGTTTTCGCATAGGACTTGTCTGCTGTCTAACCCTGAGTGCATATTCATGGAATGCTTCTTCACCTTTTTTGTCTCATGTGATTCTGACTAGTAGCAATAGCACCTAGGATGAAGGTCACATTAAATTAGCCAAATAATGTGGTCTTTGGAGATTATGTCAAAAACTGCTATCTCTGTGCTTTGTCACTATCCATTTTTGTCAAATGTGTAGGAGAGGGAATGACCTAGACCAGTAGCTGTACTACATTTTCAATGTCCAATGAACTGTTGGAGATCACACGGCTAGTTAATAGCAGACTGAAGAGAATTATGTAAGCATTGCAGCTTCCATAGTACATCAGGTTTCAGGAAGTGAAAGTAAATTTTGGAGTCCTTAATACTTCTGTTAATTGACTGGTACATGGCAGACTTGAGGAATCCTTCTTTCTTTGACTTTGATCTCACTTTTTTAAAATTTCCAGATGAGGACAATTGTAGAATGTCTAGTAAGAAAGAAGAATGAATAGATTTTGCATTTCTTTTGTTCCCTACTATATAGGATGGTTAATTTATTCAATCTAACCCATGCCACTTTCAGAATTCTCTTTCAGAATGGATCCGTCAGTCATCTGAAAAATACCAGACCTGGAGCTGGTGTTTGTCCCTCAGGCATGGAACCACAGACAATTGTGGAGTTTCCCATGGTTATTTTCTGAAGGGTCGTGCTTTTTACCATTTGAGCAAAGAGATGAGGAATGATCTGACTACTATCATTCTTTCCAAAATTAGAGGCTACATTTCAATTGTAAAATCTTTTGCAACTCTCTTTTACACAGATAGGATAATAAAGTTTACCCTAATTATTGTTTATACAACAAAATGGAGAAGTAGGAGCTCTTGCCTAAGATTTCTGCAGGTTCAAACCCTCAACTGATGTAATTTTTATCTGTTTCAGTTTTCTCTCTAAAACATGGAGATAATGTCTGTATATATCACATACTTTTATTATGGGGCAATTGTGTTGATTGCACCAAACAGCTGAATGTTAATAATTTCCCTCAAGATAGATTTAAAGTTTCAGAAAAAGGCAGAAAAGCCATGTGCACTGTGCTTAAAAAGAATGATCATCATTGTTGAGGATTTTTTTTTCCCATAAAAAAAGAAAACTTCTCACTGCACTGTAGATAGAATGAGAATTCCCCTAAATCGACTTTTCTTGATGAGAGTCCCTTTTCTACAGGAAAATGCAGGGGTTTGACCCTCTTGCTTCTGGTAGGCCCCTATTCCCTCTCCGCTCTTCGTTACGTTCTGATGTTATTGATGACTGTTCTACATTTGGCCTCTTTTGTACTTATCCTCTTTCCTCTTAAAACTCCTCCAAAAAAGTGCCATGGTCTACAATTTCTTTCTCTGCTCAACGGGATAAACCATCTCCAATTAAAAATTCTACCTGCTTCACAAACTCTTCCTGGTTTCCCTGAAGTTTAATGTGCTATTTTCTTTTATCTCTTCCGGTATGCGATATGATTTTTCAGTGGTTTAATCTTAGGGTTTCCTTAATCTAGGTATTTAACATTCATCCAATTCTCTCAGTAAACAAATTGTAAATGAACAATGCTGTGACAAGAATACCATATAAATAATTCACAATCCATTTGCATCTTAAATCAAGTTGTTTATCTTCCGGCTATCTCTCTGCTGTATGAATTTGCCTCATAATTTTTTTTTTCCTGTTACTTGTACGTGTTATAGGTCTGGAATGAAGTCCTTTGTCAAATAAATTTTGGCTAAGCACCTATAAGTTTAACTCAACAGAAACTTTCAGTAGACACCGCATCCCTCACACAAGGCACTGTGAACACAGGAAGGTAGAGATTTCAATATTCTTTGTCTTGAAACATCCAGCATATGACAGAGGAGGTAAGGAAGAACGCAAATAACTACTGTGGAGCTGCATAAGATATTTAGAGGTAGAAGGAATCGCTATTCAAGCCGTGGATCAAACCAGGAAAGTGTTTCTGTATGACATTATTTCATGACATTGTATATGAAGTGTGATTTAAACAAATGGTGAAAGTTTAAAGTAAAGAATTGCGGCAAAAGACACATTGCAATTAATCCTCCTGGAAATACTTCCCCTTCAAATTCACGTATCCTATCATTATTGTCGTTTTTCTGAAACAGATTTGGAAGATCTTTCCCATGAACATCTTTAGTTACACTTTCGTGGCTGCTTCAAGTTCCTGAACTAATTCAAAATGTTTACATTTCATGGTCATACTGACCTTGGGAAAGAGCCAGAAATTGCATAGTTTCAGATCCCATGAATAAGGTGGATGAGATCACACCACAGTATTTTTAGGAGCCTGTCTTGCTTTTGGATGACATTGTGCAGCAGCAGCAACAGGAGCAAAGTCAGCAGCAGCAACAGCAGCAGCGCCGGAGCACCAGCAGCAGCAGCAGCAGTCACCACATGTTTTAATCAGAGCTCCAAAGACATTCATCCAAGTAGCTTTCCTGAACTATTACAGAAATTGTAAAGGATGATGGAATATTTGAAGTGAAAGTGTTAACTGCAATATGTATTTCACTGCATGTATTTTTTGAGTTTAAATAATCATCATGTATTTTGATCACAGCTTGAATGAGATCCTCTCATTGATTTAAAACTTCCTTTCTCATTACTAATAAAAAACATAGATAATTTGTGAAATGTGAAAATCTAGAAAAAAGAAATAGTATCCTTAATCAACTAGCAAAAGTTAACCTGCAAAAATATCATATATTTTTTCTTCTTCCTCTATGAATATTTAATCATAAAAACTAAAATGTAGATATGGATATAAATGTATATCTTCAGTACAGATCAGATTTTTATGCAACTATGCATGTGTTTATGAGTATATGCAACATAATATTTTCTGACAATCAATTGTTACGGAGATATACCATAATTTATCTACCTAGTCCCTTATTTCTGAAAATTTCCATTATTTTTCATTTTCTGTAATACAGCAAATATCTTTGTCCAACATTGTGCATATCTTCTGTAGATATATTCCATACCATGCATCCCTAAATAGGGGGCCTTGCTGAATTAAAATGTATAGCATTTAACAGTTAAGAGTCCTGGAAGGAAAAAGATGAAACTCCAAGACATAAAGAACAATGAATGGATTAGTTACAAATACATAGCCCATTTAAGATCCACCATTAAAAAGACTGTATAGTGTCACGGGCCTAACAACAATGAAAAGCATTATTATCTGAAGGAATTTTCTACAGTCAGTATATCATATTAAGTTGAATTTAAAGATTTGAACACACAGAAATGATCACAGTTGAGAGTTGGAAGTTTCACTGACTAAAGTCAAGCTATAGAGAGTGCTGCATACTCTTTGGATGTTTCACATGTTTTTCCCATGTTCTATATTCTACTTGTATTCCTTGAGTAGTGGCCTGCTTCCATTTTTAAAGGTAGCAATTGTATCACTCAAATATTTCCTTCATTGTGTCCCTCTCTCTGACCTCTTGCCTCTCCCTCATAAGGATGACTGTAATCACATTGATCTCACCCAGATAATTAGCTCATCTCCACATCTTTAATCGTGCCTGTAAAGTTTCTTTAATCACATGAGGCATCACATTCACTATTTCAGGAATTAGAATGTGGGCAACTTTGGGGAACCATTATTTTGCTTGCCACGTTATCCACCTCAAAACAAAAAAAGCACAAAAGAATGGGTTAGATATTAAAAAAGCACACTGAGCACTAGAATAAAAGTCATCAAGTGGGCACTCTGGCTTTAGATAAATATGGAATACCAAGGAGTTACCAGTCAGAAAGGGTGGGTAGGAGCAAGCACCCAGAATTCTCTCTTCTCCTACTTATGCCTACTTGATCAAACCAAAGGGAACGCTAGAGGGCAAGAAACCTGAGTAGTTAGGTGGAAGAGGTGAGACTCCAGGGCATACACAGAGTGAAGAAGGATAGACAATGGACCAAGAAAAGAAGTTACCTACTAAAGATCCAGAAAATTAGTACTGTGGGAGAAGGAATAGCATTATTCATCTGATCATAATTTTTCAAAGCTAAAGGAGCAAATAGGTTTGTCAATTATATTCTTATTTCATGAAAAAAAGTAATCGTAAAAGGTACTGCTTTAGAATATAAGAAAACCATGTATTTTATGCTGGGTAGTCTGCACACCATAAAAATCCTTCCCATGGGGTATATAATGGTTAAATGTGGTTTTGTTATAAAACTACTTGATGAGAGTTAATGTGGGTTAATAGACATGGCCCTCTAGTTAGTCCCACAGCAAGGCAGCCAAATTAACGAGTTGTTTGCAGGCCAATACAACCTTAAGCGATCTTAACCAATAGTAGTACTTCTGAGAAAGTATTCCTCATCTGTTATTGCAGATACTAAAAAGTGACAGGGTTTCTGAGTCACTGGGAGCCCAAGGGTACAATTCTACACTGGGTTCAAAGCTAAAAATAGCAAAGTCATAGTCCTATTTCTGTAAACATAATGATGATAAGAACAATTAAAACTTAAGTGGCACACTTTAACCTAAAGTGACATTAGCTGAGTCATTTGGCAATGAGACCAACTTGGTCGGTACTTTTGCATTAACAGTTTCAGATAGAAGCTGATCAGTGGGCAACTGTAACCTGAGTGTACTACTACAATGTAAATACATCGTGTATACCCATGCATTTGTAAATGCATAACTAATGTAACCTATTTTATAAAGCTATAAGCTCTTTAGGAATTTGGCTCCTAACTTTAATTCTGAGTCTTTATATAGCCTAGGATGAATAATAGACATGTGAGGGATAACATTTTCAAAATAAAATCCAGGCAAGACGTAACATTACAGAGGAAGGCCTGTAGCATATAACAGTCACTCCAGGGTCTGGAAATCAAGCACATGGACCAGAACAATTTCTTAAAGAGAAAGGTGAAAAGAGCTCTACAAATCAAGTAAGAGCTTGTGGAAAGGTAGAAATCATCAAGAAATAGAACCTAACAGAGAAAAAATGAAATTAAGCAGCCTAGAGCACTGACCAGTCTCCCCAAACACAAGCCCCCAGGAGAAGGTTGGGTTTTAGAAAGACCTGCCAATATTTGTCTGAGTAAGTTAAAGAGGAGTACGAGCAGTGAAACGACTCATAAGGGCACATCACAGGTACATAGAGTCTAACAAAAGAGATCTACACAGTATGAAGAAAATCCTTCTATCCTAACTGATTTTCAGCCCATAGCACAAAAGCAATAGGAATATAAGAAAGTAAAGCAACAAGGTGCCTTCTAAGCCCTTAGCTCCTCAAAATCTGATCTTATGAATACTGAAGTAGAGAAAGTTTCAGGCAAAGAACTGAAAAAGTCAAATGGTCCAAATGCTTAAAGAGCTCAGAGAAGAAAAATATAGGTAATTTTGTAAGATGTTTGCAGGATTAAACAGATAAGTTTATTAAACAGATTATTTATTAAACAGATAAGGAGTTTTACTAGCAAAATGTGTAATGAATGTTAAGACAAAATAATAAACTAAGTAACCTAAATAACACTGCACAAGTACACGGATAGCCAGATTAGTAAGTAATTAGAATGTCCAGAAAGCAAGCAAGCAGAAATTCAAGATATGGAAAATTCAATAAAAGGAGGGCTGACAGATTTGACCAATAGGAGGACAGAGCATCAGAAATTGAATAAGAATTACATAGGCTAGCTTGTTAACTCAGTGATACCCAAAAAATGACAAGAGACCATGTCAGCTGGATTCAGCAGCTACTATATGGCAAACAAATCAGAATTATAGGAATAAAGAAAACCTAAAAGGTGACTCAAGAAAAGTTTAAAAGTATATTCCATGCATTTAATGAAGTCTAAATCTTGGAAAAGAGCTCATTATTCAAATACAAGAGGAATATAGAAAGACAAAGGGTCATGGTCATAGAAGAACCTTTCCACTTCACATTATAATCAAGCTCTCAGAAATTCAATAGAAGGGAAAAATACTAAAGGCTGTTAGAGAAAAGCAGGCAGTAATTCATAGAGGCGAATCTATTAGAATTATACCAGATTTCTCCTTAAAGGCAAGGAGAACTTGGCGTGAAGTTTTAAGACCAAAAGGAAAACAATTTTTATCCAGACTTCTATGTTCTGCAAAATTAGGCTTCAAAATTGTCAGAAAAGTAAAGACTTTCCAAAATGAAGAAATCTAAAAGACACATATGGCCAGTAAATCAAAATTACAGAAAATGTCCAAGAGAATCCTAGACAGAGAGAGAGAGACCACCAGCACCAAGGAGCCTAAAGAAATGTGTACCTTTAATTGGGAGAGTAGCTAAATGAAACAAAAAAATAAACATAAAAGTATTAGCACTAGAAAAATGAAGCAATGACACAAATCAGTACATTACAATAACAACTCAACATAAATGTTTTTACTTTCCGGGCAAAAGACACAGATTGGTAGATGGGATCAAAAAACAAAATGGAAATATATGTTTCATATAGCAGATACACACATTTCAACAAAAAACTCATAGACTAAAGGTAAATGTGTGGAGAAATATACTCCATACAAATAGAGTCCAAGAGCAAAACAGAAGTAGTTGTCTTATTTTCAAACACAGTAGACTTACAGGCAGATAAAGTGGACAACTCAACAGAAAGAGCTAAGAAGTATAAATATCTATGCACCAAATGTTTGTGCACACACAATCTTATGAAGCAAAAGCCACTGGGTATAAAAAGACCAATAGAATTATAGTAGGACACATTATATTAACACTTCACTTTCACGATTAGATAAGATAGATCAACCAGACAAAAAGTTAATAAATGTTAGTGTTAAACCACGCCACTTATCAAATGGCTTTAAAAGATATCTGTAGAGTGTTTTATCCAACTACAGCATGCACATTTGTCTCACTGGCATGCCAAATGTTATCCAAAATAGACCATATTATGGACCATAAAGCACACTTAAACAAATACAAAAATGCGAGAATCTGCTCCATACTATCAAATCAAAGCCAAATGAAGCTAGGAATCAACAGTAAAGAAACCACCAAAATTACCCAAACATACTCAAATTAGAGACTACATTATTGAATACTCAATGAATTATAAAAGAAATTGGAAAATAGAAAAATTTCAAGAATCAAATAACAATGGAAACAGTGTTTCAAAGGAAAGGAGTACTTCCAAACTCACTTCAGGAAGCTAGCATTGCCCTGATACCAAAATCAGAAAAGCATTTAGCAAAAAGCAAGAAAGCAAGAACACAAACAAAAACAAAAAAAGCAAGGAAAGAAAGAAAGAAAGAAAGAAAGAAAGAAAGGAAGGAAGGAAGGAAGGAAGGAAGGAAGGAAGGAAGGAAGGAAGACCACATGTCATTCTCCTTAATAAACACATGTACAAAACTCTTCAGCAAGATGTAGGCAAGCACAAATAATTAAAAAGATCATGCTTTCTAAGTTGGCCTCATCCAACACATACAAAGATGGTTCAACATATATGTAATGGCTGATACATTGCATCAATTAGAGAAGTTTACAAGTTTAACCAAGTAACTCAGCAGTTCTACATCCTAGGTGTAGAGGACTTTCTCTTACCCTTCTAGGATGTTGTTCATTGTGTCAACTTGTGAGGTTTATAAATTTAACTGAGTGACTCAGAAGGAGGTCAGGGTCCTCACTTTGTCAACATCCTGAGCCTGTGCAAGAGGAGGGCAGAGCTGGTATGAGTGCTACACCCATCCAAGGACAGAAATATAAGGGAGAAAAGAGGCTTTGTTCTTGCAGCATTTGCTTTCTTCTGCTGCCTTGAATGGTGGCCCCTGCACCATGCCACGCTGCCTTGAGGCCAGCTGATTATGGTCTGAAATCTCTAAAAATTGTGAAGTAAGTAAACCTTTCTCTCTTAAATTATGGGCATCAGCTGTTTTGTCTCAGCAATGAGAGAAAAATAACCAACACAATATAAACATCAGTAAATGTAATACATTCCAAGAAAAGAAGTAAGGACAAAAACTACACCATCACATTAGTATAAAAAATAAAGTCTTTGAAAACAACCACCATCTATTTATGATAAATATTCCAATGCAAATGGTATAGAAGGACCTTATCTCATACTGAGGAAGGAATTTATGAGAAGTACATTGGCAACATCACACTAAATGGGGAAAGAACTGAATGCTTTGTCTCTAAAATTAGGACTAAGAAAGGGTATCCACTCTCACCACTCCTCATCAGTATAGTACTTGAAACTTTTAGCCAGGGCAACAAGACAAGAGAAAGAAATAAAATGAAAATATATATAGAAAGGGAAGAAGTTGAACTCTCCTTAGTGCAGAGAGCATGACCCTTTATGTAAAAGTCTGACACCACCAGAAGACTCTTGACCCAATAAATCATTTCAGCAAAGCATCAGGGCATAAAAACAATGCACGCAAATCTAAAGTGTTCTACAGATAAACTCAATCAAAAAGAAATTTTTAAAAATACATAATAGCTTAAAACAAATTAAATGTTTTACATTTATTGAAATTAAATCCTTAAGAATTGACCTAAGCAAGGAAGTGAAAACTATCTATAATGAAAACTATGGTATTATGAAAAAAAAGACTCAAATGTATACCAGAAAATCCAAAGATATCTTCTGTTCCTGGATAGGCAGAATGAATGTTGTCAAAAGTGGTTCAATTACCCAAGTTGTATATATCCCAATTAGAATATCAACAGTATTCTTCACAGAACTAGAAATCATCATGAGATTTATATGGAATCAAAAGAGTGCTAGAGTAGCAAAAGCAATCCTAGACAACATTAGCAAAGTAGTAAGCAGCAAATTTCAAGTTATATCACAAAGCTATAATGATAAAAACAGCACAGTGCTGGCACAAAAATAGACATTCATACAAATGAAATAGATTAGATGATTGAGAAACAACTACAGGAACGGTCAGGCATCTGATTTTTGACAAAAGGGTCAAAAACATACACTGGAGAAAAGATAGATTTGTTAGCTAACAGTGCTAGAATAGCTTGTTATCCATATACAGAAGATTGAATGTAGATCAATATCTTTCATTCTACATTAAAGTGGATAAAACACCAAGATAATAAAAAGAAACATTTAATTTTCTGGAAGATAAAACAAGTAAAACTTTTGGACAAAAAAGCATAGTCAAAGACTTTCTGAACAGAAACTTAATTGCATAGGAAATAATACCAAGAGTCAACACACGGGATCATATCAAATTAAAAAGCTTCTGTAAAGAAAAAGAAACAATCAACAGAGTAAAATGGAAAAATGTTGTGAGATAATTCTTGACAGAGGACTAGTATCTAGAATATACAAAGAAGTAAAAAATTTTACATGTCCAAAAATAAATGATTCAACTGAAAAATGGCCAAATGAAATAGATACTTCACAGAAGAAGTACAGATGGTTGATAAATAAATGACATAATCCTCAGCACTGTTGGCCATTTGAAAAATACAAATTAAAACAACACAAAGATTGCTCTGGAAAGAAAGGTAATCATCAAGAACTCTAAAACAAATGCTGATGAGGTTGTAGAGGAAGGAAACCTTCTATACTGTTGGTGGAAATGTAAACTAGTATGACCACTATAAAGATCGGTATGGGAATTCCTCCAAAAACTAAAACAGAAATTCCATTCGATCTAGTTATACCTTTTCTGAGTATCTTCCCGAAGGAATAAAGAGATCATATTACAGTGACTCAGGCACACCCATGTTTATAGCACACAACTCACAAACAGCTAAATCTTAGAAATGGCCTGCATAGCCATCAACAGATGCATGGCTGAAGAAAACTGGGGTACAACCAAACCGTAAGGAAGGATAAATTTTAGTCATTTCTAGGAAAATGGATTCACCTTGCAACCATAATGCTAAGTGCTAAGCGAACTAAATCAGACATGGACAGTGAACTCTTGCGTGGTTTAGTCTTATATGAAACACAAGTATATATAATTTAAAGAACATGATATAAAATAAAGAACAGGAAATAGGGAGATCAACCCTTAGTTGAGAAGACCAAGATGCAGGGATGGAGAACGGAGAGAAGGAAAAGGACAGGGGAAAGTAAAGTGGCATAAGGTGCAATAAGGTACTATATATAATTTTGCACTTTATATGTAGCACATATATATATATATATATATATATAGAGAGAGAGAGAGAGAGAGAGAGAGAGAGAAAGGTATTTATTCCTTCTGCCTGCAAAGAATGTACTCAATGTGTATCACAAATATATACTAACTGAAAGCATCTAATAAAAAATAAAATCTGTAAAACTAATGCAACAACACTTTCATTTATGAAATTTTCACTTAAAATACCCATATTATTTTGGATTCTTGAAACAGTAAACAGAACACATATATCTACAGCAAAATCTACCAAAGCCCTCTCTCAAATCTCTTGTGCAGAGTACACTAGTATACTGAAGAAGAAATCAGAAGTAATCTTCTGATGTTAATGTAAGGTCATTATGGAAGAAAATACCTACTGAAAAGCAATGAGTATTCAGAAAGCATAATTATCACCAATTATCCATCAATGGCAAAGAATAGGCTCAGTTAGCTTTGGTGAGAAACAGGAAACATTTCCTTGAATTGGATTTTGCAAGGAAGAACCTGTCCACTAAAAGCAAGGCTAACAATACTTGGTTTCTGATAGCTGGCAATTATTTATATTTGTTTTAATTAACCTCAAGTCCTTATGAGACCAACTTCGAGAAGTTCTTGTTTTCTGTGCCTCTTACTCTCATATCTAATCAGTTGTGGAAAACTAAACAGAAGGTTCCTTATTATCCTTCTGTATAATTTCTGTATCTTTCAAAGCTTAGTTTGAAAATTTTATAAGCTTTATACAAGTGTATGAAGTAGGTCACCTTCCTGTCTTCAGAGTGAGTGAGAGTAATGGCAGGATCGCAGCGAAGAGCCGGAAGAAACGATAGAATGAAGGTCACAGTGGGTAAGGGGTGGGGGCATTTATTCCTCAGCCTGCTAATTCATTACTGCTAAAGTAAACTGGAATTCCCAATGAAATAATGGCTTCGTATTGGGTCCTAACTTTCCTATTAAGCAAAATTGACATGAAGCTTTATATTACCACTAGTATTAATTTGAGCACTTCTATTTATATTTGATCATTTAATAAAAAAATACTTTTAGCAATTTTCTAAGTGCACTGATGTTTGTGACAAAGCTAATCACAGTACACTGCTCAAAGCTTGTACCTAGTAAATGTTTGCATTAGTGTGTTATTCTTGTCATAAACTTGCCCTTGTGGAGCCACATTTTTATATAATTCATTAAAAAATTTAACACTCTAAAAAATCTTTAAAGGAAGAAGATGTGTAAGTTAACATAGAAAAATATATTAGTCATCATGTGAACAAGTGATAGACTGTGTTATAGTGAAATGAAGAATTTGTTTTATTCAAAAGATACATTTAAGAATCCATAGCTAGGAGCTATTTGCAGTATGTACGTATGACAAAAGAATCATTCAAAGTACTTGAAGAATTTCTATAACTCAATAAGAGAAAGACAAAGTAGTTAAAAAGTGGACTGAAAGCAGAAAAGTTTCTTTATAAATGAACATTTGTAGCTAATTTATTGAGTCATAATGAGGGTGCAAATAAAAACTGAAATACTAGGTCACCAAAATTCAACTGAAACTAGTTTAAGAAAGAAAAAAACAAAACAAAACAAAACAAAAAACCAGAAAATTTCCAGTATTTGCAAGAATACCGAACAACAGAATCTCTCATACTCTGTTTATGGGAGTGTCCATTGATATGTCAAAAAATTGTGAAGAACCTATCAAATGTAAACTACACATATACAGTGACCTACCAATTCCCTTCAAAAAGAATAAACATTCAAACACACATACACAAAATAGGTATAAGAATGCTCATCAGGGTACTTTAATTGTATAATCTAAATCTATTTATTTTTATAATCTAAGCTATGTATTTCTTCAGATATCAGTCAACTGCAGAAATTATAAAATGCTGTGGCATAGTTTCATGTTGACATATTCTAAATTATCAGCAGCAGCCTGATAAATTGTAAGTGCTCTAATGATATGGTTGAATACCACATCTGTGGTGTAGAGCACAATATCAAAGTTAAAAGACAACATTTATGCTTTAAATGGACAAGATATTTGTGTCCTGCAGAGTCCAAGAGTTAAAACTCATTTTAACAGGATAGCGCGTGAAGGTGGTGTTTGTGAAGTAATTAAGTCATGAGGATGCAGTTGTTAAAAATGAGACCGCAGCTTTCATAAGAAAAGTCCGTAAAGTTTACAAATTCTCTCTCCATAATCTAAGGATAGAACTATAACCTGGAAAAGGGCCTCAGCAGAAACCAAACATGGTATTACCTTGACTCAGAATTCTAGCCTTCTGAATCATGAGGAATAAGTTTCCATGGTTTACAAGCAATCTAGTCTACAGTATTTTGTTATAGTAGGCTAATCTAATAGTGCACAAATATACAATTTTTAAAGAATCAAAACTATTCTATGATGTGGAAGTGAGGAGAATTCTTATGTATAGGTGCAGGAAAGAAAGAGGACTTCTGAAAACAAGAGGAGCATTTCAAGCAAATTATTTGAGATATAGTTCTAGATCTATCATTGTATGTCATTATATATATATATATATATATATATATATATATATATATAATGACATTGTATAAGTATATAAATTTATATATGAAATTTCACTAAATTCCAGGACTACTTAAAGGAATATATTCTTACATGTGGATTTTCTGTAACTATTTCTATCTATGCATGTATCTATCTTTTTCTATATTTAATCTACCATGAAAATAATGTTCATTCTTTGTCAGGCAGTATAATGTACAAGATGTTATAGAAAATCAAACCAATTTTATTCTAGGTCTGTTTTTACTCACAAACCATCATTGTAATATCTGGAAAAAAATACAACAGTTTTCCAGTAAAGGGTTTGGGCAACATTAACTCCATTTTAAACTTTATACATAAACATTCTAGGTGCTGATACTGCTTTTGAAAGAGAATATAGAAAACGAAGGCAATTTTCATAGCACCCAAAGACCCTCTCGTGTATTCTAAAGTAGACTTCTGCTCAGTTTACAGAATGCATTTGATCAGTTGATCACAAGTTTACACTATAAATTTAGAAGTAGATAACATTTAAATATTATCTTAGTAGTTTGTTGTATTCTGCAAGTTTTACCAACAGAATAATCGAAATATTATAAAAACGTATCTGCATGTCTATCTCTGACTACATAGCAACCCTCAACAAATGAGGAAATAGTTAATATATTTACTCTCATGTATGCTACATACATTTGCAAATCAAGTATTAGACACAGAAAAATTGACTACATCTTCTCTAGGGGACTAGAATCTCCATTTTTTATATTAACCATCTAAGGATCTGTAAGCTTGCTTTTCTGACCAGAGTCACATTGCTTTTAGCCAGACCTGGGACTTAGCTTCTTTCAGGTTCAGCTCCCAAAGAAAGTTCTGCAAGGAAAGTTCTCAAGCCTTTTGGCACTAATCTGAGAACAGCCTACAAACAAGCACTGTTTACAGAGAAAATTGAATAGCAGTTCTCTGGGGGACTAATCATGGACTTTTAAAACTAAATAGCCCATCTATTATCTTCTAAATCAGAAAAATTGTAAAGATAAGCTCTAAATTTTAGATGGAAAGGTGGTATCTACACATAAAAAACATGAATAATACATGTGCTCTTTGGAATACTAAGAAATTCTTTGTATTTTTAAAACATTTCTGATTTATAAAAAAACCTTAGTGATGAACATAAATCAATTTTATTTTAGAAAGCTGTATACCGTTACATGAGAAAATTATTATTGTAAAAGGTTCTAAGACAAAACTTCCAGAGAGAGCAAGAAATTGTATCTAACAAAATCAATACCAGCCAGGCAAACTACCCAGCTACATATATGATGCACAAAAATAAAAACACTTTTCTAAATGTCAAATGTTCTAAAACTCACACATTGTGTGGATTTCCTTTCTCCTGTTGTTTAAACACATTTCCTTTGTCCTTTTCCCCAGCCCTTCCTGTTTGAGATGGTATTTCAGGAAGCTATTTGAAGACTCAGCCCCTCCCACACCCATACCTCCATTTTTAGTTTCTTTTCTTTTTTGAAACATGTAAAAAGTGCTCCTAGGAAGTGACAGAATAATAGCTCTGGAAAATGGAGTTATCTTTTCATTCTGTTATTAGTAGAGCTAAGGTGACAGTAGTCAGTCTATGCTACAGTGTACCACTATACGATTTTAAATGTCCCTGAGGTGTCAGGACCCAAAAACTGGGTCATGGTGGCCCTTTTCCAATTAGCCCCAGGTGCTCTGCTTGCAGCTGATCAAAGAACATTGCAAAACTCGTTCTCCCTAATGTGGACCGGTTAAAATGATTAAATAGTGTCTGGTTGCTTTTTTCTTGTTGCTGAGACAAAATACCCAACACCCAAAATGAAGGAAGAAAAGGTTTATTTAGCTTACAGTTTGTGGAGGTTTCAGTCCATACTTGGCTGGCTCAGAGGCAGAGTGGCACATGGCAGAGAGCAAACTGTTCATGGCAGGAGAGTACAGCAAAACAACCAGCAAAAGGGAGGAATGGCTGCAAGCAGCCCCTTTCCTTCCCTTACATTGTAAATAGCCTACCCCCACCCAGGGGGCGAGTACCTCTCACACAATCTCCATGCCCTGCTCTCCCACAGGCTCAGGATGTATACAAAGTAAGCACCCTGGCTTCCTGCTGAGTCACTCAGCCAAACCTCTAGACTCCCCAAGTTGACACAATGTATCAACCATAACAAATAGTATGTTTTTCTCTCCACAGAGCGTGTACAGTGATAATAAAATTATGTGTTTCATGAGGACACAGTCATAGACACATGGAGATATTAAAAATACACATACATTAGAGTCTTGTAGTGTGTAAGAACTTCTCAGGTGATCCACTTCACTCAGTGAAGACCTTCATCAATCATTCATTCATTCAAAAGTAACTAGTAAGCACTCAGTGCTCAAAATCATGCCTGCTGGTGAGAACAATGAATAAATCATAGAAACAGACTTTGTGCTTTTTTGCTGTTAAATATTCAATTATTTAATAAATGGCTTGGACATACAGTACACGTTTATGTTATAAAGTATCAAGGCCCCTAGGGTGCACTAGCCTGTTGGATATGCTGCTGTGGCACACATCCACCACTCACATCTGTTACACGGCACCAGGTACTGCACCTCCCTCCTCCTGCATTTCTTTGCCTCAAGTCCTCTGGGTCTCTAGAGTTCATGTGATCATCTGCACAACAGACTAAAAGTCTTCAACTCATAACTGATTGAGTTGATGCTACAGCACACTCAGCATAGTTGGTCAATTATAGTGTGTGAACGTTCATTCCATTCCAGCATGGGCCACTGTGGGGCACAGCTTCTACCCTGCATCCTAGCGATTCTCCCACGGCCAAGCTCCATTTGTCTAGGGTGGTAATGTACTTCATGAGTTTTTATTGATCACTTAATCACTATCTTTTGTATCTGTTCTTCACTCTGTCATGATAGTGCCTTGTGATCATTTTTGAAATTATTTGTACTTGAATCTTTCCCTGTACTTCTGTAAACTAAGAGAAAGTCACGATATCTACCCTGAAGGGACACAATGTGCAGTGACAAGGTCAGGCAGGAAAATGGCTACTTAAGATGCAATGTGGTTCATTATATATGATTGAGGTAAGGATTGTATTCTCTGGGAGAGAACAGGGGGATTTGATGGGAGAGAGATGGCTACAGGAAGAAGTTATATCAAAGCTGAATTGTGCAGAACGAAATGCAGTCAATCTCTTAAATGAGGAAAGAAGTTAAAAGTGTTAGACCAGAGAAAACAACCTTTTTGAACTCTTAGAAATAAAATAAAATGCAGCATGCTCAAAGATTTTCAAAGAGCATCCTTTGATTGGAGCTTAGAATGAAATGAGTAGTTTTGAAAGAAGAAGCCGTGGAGGTAAGTGAGGCCACGAGTGACCTTGCAAGTCCTGCTGAGGAGCAGGACTTCATCCTGAAGGCAGCGGAGTGACAGTGACAAGCTCTAAGGAAGGCAGAGAGTGACATGATCAGATTTGACTTTGGAAAATCAACTCAGACTGCATTGAGAAAAGTAGATTAGAGAGGCCATGACCTGAAATAGGGGCACCAGTTAGGGAGATGCTGCAGGGGCCAGAGAGGCTTCTGATCAGTAGGGATAAGAGAAAGTGCTGTGTTTTTAAGGTAGAAAGAAAATAAAGGTATAAGACTTGGGTTTTGTTACACAGGTTCTATAAGAAAAAAAGTCCAGGTCTTTCAGTATGTAAATTAATGAAGAATTAAGAAATCATTCCAGTAGTAAATCAGATGAAAGATTTCAGCTTGGGACCTGAAAAGTGATGTAGTGATGTAGGATTGGGAATCAAATCTATCTAGTTATGTGTATCAAGCAATTTACTACATAACTCTAAACCTCAATTTACTTACCTTCAAATAGGGATATTTGAAGTTCCTGTATAACATTGAGATAATTTATAAAATGGGCTTATCAAAAATCCTGGTTCACAGGGTTCCTTGTCTTGATTCCTACATTTGATAGCAATTTCACAATCCAAGTTATGCTTTAAATAGATGCATGGGTACTTAGACTCAGCCAAGGAGAAAGATATAGAGTGGACATTTAATCTAAATTTTAAGAGCATAAAATAATACATGAAAACAGGATGACTAGGGTCACTGTAGAAAAGTGTTTAGAATGGTATGATGATGTAGTCAGGAGGAAAAAATAATTATAAATTCCAATAAAAAGGGCTGTAAAGTAAGTAGACAGCAGAAAGGGTAAGTTGTCAGTGTGCTTGTATCCCCTCCAAAGCAGACTTCGGGGTAAGGCAAAGTGGAGGAGGACATGACATTCTGTGCAGAGGGCCACTGGAACTAGGGCTGAGACATTCTCATTGGATATGGTGGCAAGGGTGGCAAGAGTAGTTATAACTAAACAATTTCAGTTCATCAGAGATGGCAAGAGCCAGACTGCAGTTAATGAAGAACAAATGAAAGACGAGAAAATGGAGACAGCAGTGTTTTGTAGACAATTCCTTTAAGAGACATGGTTGTGACAGGGATAAAAGAGATGAGGGGATGTTTTCTAGAGGATCTAAATGGGGTGAACGGAGATGGGAGAGATTTTACCGCTTTTTAACACAGTTGATGAAGTTGATAGAGAAGAAAAGATTGAAGAAAATGAAAAGAAATTGTGTCACTCATCTTCCACACCTGTAAGGGCACCGAAGGTTGTGAGGTCCAGGATGTAGGTGAGGGGAAAACATCTTTAATGTTATGACTTGAGGAGTGGAAAGCATTGATGTGGATGCAATGAGGTATGTAGTGCTTTGTCAAGAAGACTATACCATAGCCAATGAACCATAAGATCTCTGCAAAGCATAAAGGCAGAGAGTGTGGATGGAGATCGTAGTAGTGAAAATTCATGGGGTAAATCTAAATTGCACAGGTTCTCAGAAATCAAAGCAGATCTACAGGTTCCCAGAAATCTAAGCAGAATCAGAATCCCAGGATATGGAACCCGATTACACTCTTGAAAATCTTCCAAGTATTTCATATGAAATTGAACTAGATCTGAACCACCAAGAAGCATTTAGGAAATGTTACACAGTTGGCATTAAAGCCTAAGTCAGAGAAAGAAATAAGATAATAGACCAGTGAAAATAGAGAAAATGGATTTAGCTAGTAATAAAGAAATCCAGGTTACTGGCACGAAATGTAAGTCAAAGTTTATCAGAATGGATATATTTAAAAGGACTAAAGCTATGTGATCCACAAAAACTTTGAAACATCTATTCTAGGGTTTGGGGTTAGGAGGAGCACGACAGCAAGTCAGATGCTTCACTGTCTTGTGAATGGTGAAGTGAGATAAAAAGAACCACAAATGTCACCACAGGGTGGAAGCAAATTCAGTTAGTGACACCTGAAAATCAGGCTTTCTTTTATTTTGGTTTTATATTTTATTTTAATGTAATATTATCAAGGTGAAATTTCCTAGAACATTTTCTTATAATTACCCAGCCGGACCGCACCAGACAAATCTATTGGTAAAGTACAACAAAGAGAACTAGAGAAATGAAGTGATTTTTTTCTACATAACAGTTCTAAGTTTCTTAATTTCTACTATAATGTGTTCATCATTGTATCGACTTAAGATTTTACAAACGAAGACCTGGAGGAGCACAGTTTTCAGTTATGTGACAAAAGTTACAAGTGTAGAAATTATGTTCTAAAACAAAACTTTCAAATGCCTTTCCAAATACTCCACACATGTAATTTCTGGGAAAGGCTCCTCTCTCTGTGACAGATACCTTACTCTGAAGTCGTATTTGCCTGACTCTTTGACTGGTGTAATATGGGTCTAGTTACTACAGAATGAAGTGACGTTAACAAGCCGTCTAGGGCACAGTTGTCCTGTCCCTTTGCCGGGATCATGTGGGAGACTCTATCACTAGGAAGGTGAATGGGTTCTACACTGCGTTAATTTCCAAGGCTGCCACAACAGATCACTATAAATAAATCCGCTGGTACAACCATTCTCAGTCCCTATCAATTTGTTCTATAACCCTGCATCAGTCTTACTGGTTTTGTTTTGTTTTTCTCTATGTTGTTGGCATTGTGCTATTGTTCTTTGTTTAAAAAAAATTATCTTAAAATAAAATAAATGAAAAAGACATACTTGTTTTCTCACAGTGCAGGAGGCCTCAGTACCATATCCAAGGTATGAGCAAGTGTGCATATCCTTTTCTGTTGCACCTTTTCTTGACTCTAGAGATTGACGTCTTTCATTTCGAGGTTGCATAACTGTGCGCTCTTTCCGTCTCTACACGGCCTTCTCCTCTTTTCTGAATGTACACCCTGCTCCTTTTGTGTGTGTCTGAAATATATATTTACCATTGGGTGTTGATTCTTTCCAGATAATGCAAGGTAAAATCACTCCCAAGTCCTTAATATAATTATATTTGCAAAGGGGATTTTTCAAAATGTCACATTCACAGTTTGTAGATACACATGTTGTGGTGGATTGACAACTGGTGGTCAACTTGTAACACCCAGCTGAACTGAGTAAGTGGGCTGCTGGGTGTGGGAGACTGACCTGAAGATTGTTGCCAGCAGCATAAGAGGCAGAACTGGAGAAGATGTTAGGCCATTGGGAGCTGAGAAAGGCTGTAGGGAGCTGGCAGAAGCTGTAAGGAGCTGTCGGTTCTTTTGGAGGAACTCATCATACTGGCTTTCCTGATGAACTCAGATGTTTTCATCCTCTGGGGAGCTTGCAACCTTGTTGGCACTGAGAATGGCTTTGGTTCACTTTCGGGGAGCTCTGGTCCTCATTTTAAGCATCACTTCCTGGTTCCGGAGGGAAAAATGGTACATTGCTCAGTCTCCTGGAAAAGCTTGTTGCAATGGTTTTCCTGATAGGAACTCAGCTGTCATGATCAATGGAGGAGCTTGGGACCTCACTGTTGCTGAGGATGGCTGTGGTACTCTTCTGGGGAGCTCTGGTTCTTATTTTGCGCGTCGCTTCCTGGCTCCAGAGCAGATCCCTCAGCCTGCTAGCACAGATCCTTCATTCTCTGGCACAGATTTTCTAGATTCCACCACCGACCTTTGGGCCTTCCTAGTACAGATCCATGAAACAGGACTGCATGACACGTCATGGGCTCTGGGCCTCCAGTTGGACTCATGGGAGGCAATGTTATGGGTTCTAGGTCTTCAGCTGGACTCATGCAGGCCATTATCGTGGGATCCAGGCCCTCAGCTGGATTCTTTGATCTTTAGTGTGTGGACAGATTTCCTGCACACTCTTGTATATGATTGTTTGGGTGACTGTTATAAATAATCTTATAAAATATGTGTCCTGTATTATATTGTTCACCTTGCAAAAAAACCCCAAACCACAACAGATGTGTTTTGGGGGAGATACCTATTTAATCCAATACAGACCTCATATGCCGGTTCTCAGTAGGCTAAAAATGATTCCTTGAAATATTGTTGAATAAGGATCAATGCCCACAAAACAATGTCATACAAGGCCAGCATTTTACGCCCTAAGATTGGGGATGGGTATTACACACACCAGATAGCACACCTGACTTTAACTTGTCTTGCTCGTTAGGATAATAAGTAATTTCTTTCAAACAAAACTTTAGAATATATTGGGTGTGATAAGAAAAGTGGAGTAAATATTTAAATTGTAAAATATTTATTATGAAAAGAGATGTGTTGACATTAAGCCCCCCAAACACTTCCCTTCCTTTTGAGCACACTTCATCCATCATTCTCGTCACTTTCTGAAGCAGTTTGGAAGTCCTTTCCCTGGAGTGTCCTTAGTTGCACTGTCATGGCTGCCCCATGTTCTGAATTGATTTAAAACATTTAATTTTCATGGTCATTTTCACTTTGGGGATTATCCAGATGTCCTACAGTTTCATCCAGAGAATAATGTCAATGAGAAATCACAATAATATTTTATTTGACTGAAATTTCCATAAAGTTTTAATCTACATTGTATTACTAAAAATGCAGTGAATGTTTAATTAAAAATTACTTCAATAAAAGATGCGTTATTATTAATTCTCTTCAAAATACCCTTAGTTTGCACACACTTATTCCATCATTCTTGGCAATGTGTCTTTTACTATAAGTTTTTAAAATTTAAATATTTACCACACTTATCAATCACTGCTTGTATTCAATTTCCTTGAAGAGGATGATCATTGACTTTTTGGACAGCTTCCAATTAACCTGTGAGTGTTAATATTATTACAAACAATCTGTCTCCCAAAATTTTACTGAGCATGGACATTAAAACCAAAAGAGATCTATACTGTTTCCTTGATCACCTTGAAGTGTCTAAATTTTTCCAGTCTCTATAAGGGCTCTGCTAATTATTGTGTGGGTGTGTTATGTTAGCTTGCAAACAATGAAATTATATACCACTGGTCATGGGTATGGAAGGTAATGGGTGTCTTGGACTTTGCATGGATGGAATTCTAGATATTCATGAAATCTTTTGAGTTTGTATGCATTTTAAAAATTCAGATGACTCAAAGGAACCCACAGTGTATATGGTTTTAAAGAAATGCTGAGTGACTGTGCTCATCCTATTCCTCATTTTCTTATCTACTGATATTTTCCTCTAGAGTAGCTGCAGCATGTAGACTCCCACCAGAAAAAGTATGAGAGAAAAATATTTCTCCTACTCCTGCTGGTACATATTACTTTAAGATTTTAACATTTCTCCTAATCTCTAGAGTGTGAAATTGTGCTGCTTTGTTTGAAATTGCATTTCCCTTTTTTATTCACGAAGTTCAAATATCTTTACTGGTGTTGGTGATCACTCAGATTTCTTCTGTGCAGTGACTTATCATATTCTCTGTTGGTTTTACTTTATCATGCTATTTATTTCTTAGTGTTCGCTTTCTCACTCACCTATTTAGCGTCTGTTGTAGAGTGTCGATATTTTAAGTATCATTTTTCTCAATCTATCCATGTTTTTAAAGTTCATAATTTTTGTAGTTATAGAAATTTCTAATTCCTTGTAGTTAGATTTCTTTCAGAAAATTTTGCTTAGATATTTATTATGATAATGTTTGATTGTTTTTACATTAAGGAAATTATTCCAATTAGAATATATATATATATATATATATATATATATATATATATATAAATCTAATTTGATTTATTCCATATGCAGAAGCATTTATTCCAACCAAAATATGTATTAATTTTCCCATATTATATTGCATGTTATTGGTCATCTAAGTTTTACACAAAAGTACATTTGTAGATTCAGAATTTCATAGAAATGAAAACAAACTTTGTGTATTCTTTTTCATAAAGCTTCTCTGATGAGGGGCAATGTTTTTGAGATTTGTCTGTGTGATTGCATGTGGTTTTTCCATTGTATTGTGAGCAGTATGCTACTGTACAAATATAATGAAGTTTCTTTATCCATTTTTCCATGAAGGAAATTGAAAAGTTTCTGTTTTAAGGCTATCACAAAAACTTGCTAAGAATATTGTTTTGAAATCATTTGGGGGCATATAGCTTCAGGTACCTTGTGTAACTCTCTAGAAAACAAATTACTGAGTTATGAGTTAGGTGTGTGCATAATTTTATATGAATACCACTAGGACTTTTCCCAAATACGTTTTATTGTTTTACAGTCTTAACAACAATATATGAGAGTTTCAGTTGCTCCACATTCATGAAAGATGTGTTGTCATTTTTGTAAATTTAGTCATTCATATGGAAGTAGCTTGTAGTTCTTGATTGATATTTACTTTTATAAAACTGCCTGAATGAAATTGGAATTTCTGGCATGAATCGCCTTCTTCACTGAATGCTGTTTCGGTTTGCGAAATATAGCACCAAAGATTAAACTTCTAGAAGACAAGTAATGCAACACCAGATGGTCTAAGTCCTCCAACTGGTTGATTAAATGTAATTCCACAGAGAAAAGCAATTTCAAAGAGTTCTGTAAAGTAAATTACATTTTGATTGGTTGAACCACAGTTAATGTTATTGGTTTTTAATTTAACCATCTACTGATAATTTTATATCTTACAAGTAAATCAGGGTATATCAGCAACATTGAATAAACATAAGAATATTGTGTTTCTTGTAACACTTTCCTTCTTATCTGACTCTTTCCCTAGCTTATTATAGATAGTCAATATAAAGTATATCTCCTGTCAATATAAATTATAAAATAACAGGGTGAACGTTTAAGGAAATTTGTCAGGTTACCTAGTTGTTCCTTTTTAAATCGCAGTATGCCTCACCAACTTTTTAAAATGGATTGTTGTGAACTTGTTCATTGTTCAGCTATAACCTGTCTTGTACCATTACTAAGTTACTTCCACCCAGATGTATACTAAAAACATTGACTATTGTTTATGGTAATCTTTCCATGCACATTAAGAAGTATACACATTTAATTTTATAGCTATGTTGCCTCTGATTTTGTCATTTTTAATTGAGTTAATTCTAGTGATTTTCTTTTTAAGAAAATTATGTTTAGATTCTTAATAGTTAGAAAAACAGAGTGATGAATGCATCATTTTCACTGAATGAGAATAAAACTAAAGCACTGCAGTTTAAATTCCAGTTCTCTGTTTTTTTTTATTTAAAAAAAATAAAAGTACAAAAACATATTGACAAACAGACACCAATTAGCATAAAAATAGTACAATCACAACTAATCTATAGACAAGGTGATATGATCTCAACAGTGGTCATTGCTTTATCCATTGATATCTTCGAAGTGTAAACACATAAACCCATATACAGACATGCAAATTTAGTCAGACAATCAATGCTCTCAACAATAGAAAAAACACAAAAACCAAAAATCCAAACACAAAAAACAAAACAGGCAAACATCAACAACAGCAACAACAACAACAAAAACAAAAAAAACACCAATAGTTGCTGCTTTACATATTGATATCTTCGAAGTGTATGTTCAGGACAACATACAGAGACATACAAGATTGATCAAATAACCCGTCATCGATTATTGCTTAGCATTAAGTGATATAATACAATAGTAGAACCATGTTAGCCCTCCTGCATATATGTATATTCATATATATATACATACATTTTTGTCTTTTTCTTTTCTACTTTCCTTCATCCCATCTGTTCTTTGTTTTAGAACAGATTTCCTTCATGTCTCTTAGTTTATATTCCCACCCTCGGGTTCTTACACCCGTGATACAATACGTTGCCTGCACATGTATCGCTGATTTATTTCACTTATGAGTATGGACTCCAGTTTTGTCCACGTGCCTACAAAGTCCCCAAAACTGTCTTTCTTTATAGCTGAATAATATTCCATTATATAAAAATGCCACAATTTTTTAATCCAGTCTTTTGTGGATGGGCACTTGGGTTGCTTCCACATTTTAGCTATTACAAATTGTGCTGCTATAAACATGGGTGCACATACGTCAGAGTGATATGATGTTTTCAGATCTTCTGGGAAAATACCCAGAAGAGGAATAGCTGGTTTGAATGGAACCTCTAG